>JAWNLY010000176.1:5827500-6025000 GCA_035042045.1 Drosophila melanosoma
TTAATATCCATTAAGAGCGTGGCAGTATAAAAACTGTTGAGCACATTCAGCATCTCATTCCATGCCGCAGTGCATCCCCCCAAACCCCCCTAGCCATACTTAGGTTTTTGCAGCAACGTGCCGCATCCCCCAACACCTCCCCCCGGAATAACCTTACCACTGCCTAGGCACACTCCGCATTGTTGCTCAACGAAGCGCTTACGAGGACGACTTTATGAGCGTTCCTAATAAAATCAAGTGGCTTTCAGTAAAAACTTAACTGTTACTTCTGCATGGCAAAAACAACACCAACAACAACAACAACAACAACAACAGCAACAACAACAACAACAACAGCAGCAACAACAACAACAGCAACAAGAGCATCAACAACGATGTCCAAAATGCCCATGTTACATCAAATAAAAAGCCCCAATTTGCAGTCTTGCATAAAATGTGGCAAGTGGCAAGTTTAAAGCTTGTGCCAAGGCACAACATATACAAAAATAAAGAATCTGCGAGCCGCACACCTGCAGCGTGGTGCCATTTGCCACTTACCTCTAAAATCCTTTCTGTTTTTTTTTTTTTTGTTGTTCATTGTTGTTGTAGTTGTTGCCAGGTGTAAAAGTGTTATAATTAGCAGTGCAAACGTTGACTGGAAAATAACAAAAGCCTTTGGGCCAAAAGCGACAGCAGCTGTGGTTCGTCCTGTTGACGAGCTGGTGACGGTTATGGCACTCCTCTACCACACACACACACACACACACACACACTCACACACACACACACACACACACACACACACCCACATCTATACACACAAACATATACACACAACAGGAATTTGAATGTGCTGGAACAACAATCAACTCTATCTATCTCTGTGTCTCTCTCTTTAATCCCGCTCTTTGTTAGAAATATCCTCTCATCCTTGGTCCTTGTTTGTGCAACATATGTGAATCAAGTGTTCAATTATTTTTTACTCAACATAAGTAACGAAATATTAAGATGATCAATTAAGTCCTATAAATATATGTTTATATATATATATATATTTATATAAATATATTGATAATGTATATATCAATATTAATATTTGATTTTTATAAAATGTCTTTTCCTAGTTTGTATTCATCTTATTTATTATGAAATTGTATCTGGAGTTCTGTTATGGTATTATATTGACTAAAAATAGGTGTTTCATAAACTAGTCCTTAAAATGCCGATTTTTTTTATTTGGAATCAATTTTATTGTTTCTAACAAATCGCCCTGATTCTGTTCAAAAACTTTCGAGTCCAAAATTATTTTAAATTGTTGACGAATTTTTTTCTCCATTCTCTGCCAAGTATTATAAAAGATCGTCAATCTTATTCGAGTTTACATTTTAAAGAATATTAAAATTGCTTTTTACGGAGCAACTCGTTAAACAGAGGAAGTTTCCTAATTTCCATGCATATCAAATTTGAACTGACTCATTGGCAGTTTTTATAATATTGAAAAAACATATGGGGGCTCTTAAATTCATCAGTATATGCTAATGAGAAATGCGTTTATGGCAAACTTTAAATTTAAATGTTTATAAATTGCTGACTTAATACACACACACACTGATAATATCTTAATGAATGATATCAGAAGTTAAAAATAATAAAATTAACTCCCATGCACAAAATTTAAATTGCAATTTGTTAAAAAATATTTTGGTGCTTTAAACCATTGCATTGAAAATGTGTAGAAAGGGTATAATAAAGTTGATCAAATAGAATCATTACCGACCTTATAAGGGATGTTAATCAGATTTCCGATAAATAAAGTCTTTGGAATTTCTGATCCGGGCCTAAGTCCAATACACTTATTTTTATCTATATTAATAACTGGTTTCATTTAGCTTTGATCTTCAATATTACTAATAAAATTGTGCTATGGTAATCAAAAAGATAATATGTGGCCTATGTGGAGAGTAACAGAGTGTGTCATAATCGGAATTTTGTGATTCTTCTAACATACTTAAAAAAAATAATAATAATAATAAATGAACATTAATCAGATTTGCATAAGAGGGGCAGCTGTGAAATGTGCTTTGTCGAAATTGCCAATTTTCGTACAATTTTTGGAGTGCCAGTCGCGAATTAAATTGTGCAAATATTTGGTTTGTCATTAAATTTGATGTCATTTCATAATCATCAAATGGAATGTCATAATTACGATTTGGCTAGCTGCTGCTGATGTTGGCCATATTCGCGCAATTCCAGTTAATAACCAAAAAAGGCGGCCAGTTGTCTGTCTGACTGTCTCTCTGTCTGTCTGTCTGTCTGTCTGTCTGTCTGCGTGGCTACCTGTCTGGATGGCTGGCAACTAATTAGCTCACCCGGTGAAACTATATGTTAAGAGCTGAAATCCATGGACGTGTCAGGAAACGCAGTGCGTGAATCCAAAAAGAAAGCGATTTGAAGTGCATTATGCAATCTATGCGAGTGGGCAGACGAAACTAAATCAGCGCAACAAATCCAACTAAAGTTGTTTTTTGGCTCAAAACCAGTTGTGATCCCAAAAGGAAGCCAACAAATCTGGCTATCTGGCTAGCTGCTTATTGCCACGGAAGCGCGCAGCTGCCTGTTGTTGCCTGTTGTTGCATGAATGGGTTAAACACCAACAACAGTTGCATGGGCAACCGGTTGCTATCAGCACTGAAAAGCATCTGAACTGGTTTAAATGGCTTTGACTATGCGGTCAAATCGCATCAAGTGTTGGCCTTACTTTAATATCCTGAACCCATTTCAAATGGTCAAAAAGCCAAACTCCAAATAAAGTTGCTTGAAAAGCCTGTAAATGGCAGCTGCAATTTCTATATAAATAAATTGAAATATATATATATATATATATGTATAAAATAATAAATGATATTTATGTATATATTTAATCAACATCAAAAGCTGATTTCATGGCCAGCCGACTGTATTCATTAATTGCATTAATCGCATATAAATAATTTACTCTCAATTTCATAAGTCATTTTTTATTCGCAATGCACAAATATAGTTTGGCACTCATTTGCATATATATATATATTTTGTTTCTCATTAAGCGACTACATTTCACACTTGTAAATATTATTGACAGTTCTAAAAAAAAAAGGGCTAAAACCAATGCGCACTTGCCTGGCATTTACGTATGTGCAATGTGTTAACTCAATTGAGCTCTAGCTGACAGCTCTGTCCGTGCCCCTGCCACTGCCACAGCCACTGACACTGTAAAATCAAGTTGTCAACGGGCAAATCCAAAGTGAAACCAAACCAAGCCAAAAAATTAACCCAACAGCCACAACTACGTACCACATTGACGATCCGAAATCCAAATGCAAAATCAGATTTTCTGCCTCAGTCGTTGTTGTTGTTGTTGTTGCTGTTGTTGCTGTCGCTGCTGCTGGCGGACTCCCCAAACAGTTAAAAGCAAAATTATTCATTACAATTTCCGCGCTACCGAGAAAACAGAAAAGAAAAAAAAAAATGCAGAAAAAAAAAAAATATATATATATATAGAGTTGGAATAAAAAGTGAAATAAAACGCGGACGTGGACAAAGAAAAAGTTTTCCATGAAAATGTTTCAAATGCTCATTTGGATCTGCTGACAGCAACAACATCGTTGTTGTTGTTGTTGTTTTTTCTCTAAATGTGAGTGTGTGTTTGTGTGTGTGGGATGGGGGAGTGGGGGGGGGGGGGGGGGGGCGTGGCTTGACGGCTTGCCGCACTTTGGTTCCTGTTGCCGCCGCTGCTGATTTTAAGCGCACATCGCGCCGCCTGTCAACAATTGACTTTGAATAAGTTTCACATTGAAATTATGCCAATTTGTTGTTGCTGTTGTTGCTGTTGTTGGTTTCAGCTTCAGCTGCGACACTGGCGCAGATAATTTGCGGCGTTGTTGTAATTTCGCTGGTTAAAGTTTTCCCCAGTAAACAACGTGAGGCGCTGCATTGTGGCAGGAACGTTTGCCAGTCACTTCATTTTATTGTTATTGTAATTTATTTCGTACTTTTGCTTACACAGCAACAGCAACAACAACAACAACAACAACCACAACAACAACAACAACAATTGATCGCCTCAGTCCAACCACTCACAGTTTGCCACTTGTTGATTGTACTACCAAAAAACTTATGGCCAGTTGCCCACTTCAAACAAAAAACAAAAAAAAAAACGAAAAAAAAATCCCAACTTTCTTAAATTTTAATCAAAAAAGTTTGTTGTTGATTTTTGGTGGGCGGATAAATGCGTTTAATTGGACAAGGGAATACACATAACGCCAAGACAAAAGACATATATAAATATATATGTATAATAAAATCAAACAAGATTGGCCAACAGCACAAACGCTTAACTAATAGATACTAAGTTTAAACTGTACATAAATTGACTACCCAATCTTAACTGATATCAATAATATATCCATGACTAAATTATTCTCAGACTTTGTTCGTTTAAACTGTTGTGTGAATTAGAGAAAGATGATATAAGAATGAAAAGGTCTAGATTGTTAAAGCATATTTTCTTATATATCACGATTGATATATATATATATATATATATATATTTTCACACTTTGATTGATATAAATATTTAAGAGGTCATCTGGCTGACCAATAACTTAAGAACAATTTGAACTTTTTTAATTGATATTTATTAGTAGCTATTTCAGAAGTGCTAAGATATTGGGTGCATACTACAACACAGTTGTGATAATGATAGTCATAAAATTCTTGAAGTGTCATCATCATATTTATTATTGAACTTTGATTGCCCATTGATTTAAGGAATCAAATAAATTTATTTTAGTTGCCTTAAAATTTGTTGAAATCGCTTACTCAGCATGCAAAAGCTATTAAAGCGCCTCAAACTATAAAATTAACAACAATCATCAATAATAATCGGCAATAACAAATGAATAATAAAAATTTAAAACTATGATTTAAAGTAAAACACACAGAAATTTTGCCACTACCACTGATAAGTATGCTGTAGACGAGAGAGCTCGTCTGGGAAATACGCTGTATTTTAAACGTACACATTTTATAAACACATAGATCTGACGATATTGAAATGTTTTTCCTGATCCCATATGGACTGGCAGATTTTTACCTCTGCCTATTGCTCAACTTTGCATATCATTATTATATTTGCGTCAACTTAAATTTGAACACGCAACCGAATACAAAATCGCATAAAATGCCAAAATGCGAAAAGCTGAAAATGATGGCTTTTAGAAAAAAAAGCCGAAAATAAAACGCAAAATGCCTAGTCAAATGAAAAACCATTTAAATGCAATTGCTGGCCAAGCGTTGAATTTTTGCTCACTGAATATTTGAGTGTCGAACAACAATGTTTGGTGAGGCACACTCGCACATTCTCGCCACATTTACATTAAGAGTTGCTAACCGCAGTCTCGCTGCACCTAGCACCCCTGCACCCCTGCACCCCTGAACCCCTGCACCCCTGTACCACTGCACCCATCGCTTTGCAGATAGTACAAGTTCCGCCATCAGTGGTGCATCCGGTGAGGAGATGTTCGCGTAGAACACATTGGAATCGAATTGGGAATTTTGTAGGTTAGTTGATGTCGTTGTGTTCATTTTAGCGACTGTTGTGGATGCAACAACAATGAGGCAAGCGTTTAACTGAACATTGCTATCAAATATGAATAAATAAGCCACCAAATTGTTGAACCAATTGAAAAAGTAACGGAGTCTGTGCTTAAATTCTGCTCGTAAATGCTCATTGATTGGAAATTCGAAATGCCACTGCGGAAATTGTGATGCTTTAAAAATGCTTGAATAAATTTTCCCAAAATGTTTTAACAAGTAGTCTGCAATGTTTTTTTTGTTGCTCTTTACTAATAGATAATTTTTAAAAAATCGATAATTGAGATAATGCATTGTAAAAGAAAGTGCTGCAATTTATATCGATTAAAACAAATATAGTAATAAATAGGGTATTAATTATGTAGAATACAGTTAATTGAATTTATTTCTATGCTTTGGTGTATATAATAAAAATCTAAATTTTTGTCTTAAATAAAATTCTGTTTTCATTAAATTAAATTTATTAAACTATTAAATAAATTAAATTATTAATTATGTTGAATGCAGTTAATTGAATTTATTTCTATGCTTTGGTGTATATCATAAAAATCTAAATTTTTGTCTTAAATAAAATTTCTGTTTTCATTATATATTTGGAATATATTTACGATACTTTTGTTTAGCAAATTTATAGCCAAAAATTTCTTGTATTCGTTGTGCAAATTATTCTTGTGCCGATTATTTAAATATTTGCACTCACGGCATGATTGGAAAAGGTCGATTCTTCAATTTTTGATTTTAAACAAGAAATTATGGCAAAAAATTACGCTTGTAGACCGCAGTTAACCCAAAGGCTGACAACTAATTTTTAGTTTAAAGCTCGACATTATTATTTTTTTTTTATATTTGTGTACGTTTTAAATAAATGTTATTTGCTTGTTTTCTGTTTCTCGACTGAACATTTCAAATTGGATTTATAAAATAAAAATATATATTAAAATTATTTATACTTCGTCAATGCGTTTCCAAAATTATAGTACTCTTTACAAAGTTATACAAAATGTGTATTTTTGTGTTGTCTGCTTAAGAAATTATAAAATAAATTAAAGCAAGCGAACTGCTGGCCATATTGTAGAGGGATGTGGGCCACGCCCTTCCTGACGGCTTCATATAATAATACTTAAAGAAAAGGCTGATTAACAGCTGCGTAAAATATTGATATATGTAAAGATGCGAGCCCAGTTAACGTGAATCGAGTATTTGCTTTTGACCAACATGAAGCTCATTTGTGAAACGAATATTTATCAGCGCCTGGCACCGCGAATAAAACACATTACCATGGAAAAAAAAAAAACGTCCCCGCCGGCAATGGGAATGGGCCAAGATGGTAAACCGTGCGGTGTACAACAGCCAGCAGACAGCCGCATTCGCCACTTTGGACTCCTTAAGCACATTCCAGTGTAACCGTCCACTTAAAACACCACTTCCACTTCGGCACAGCGTCAGCCTGGACGCAGTGGAGTGTGCAACGCTTTGGGCGTGCCATCAACACGAATACTCTGCATTTAATCATTTCCTTTTTTTTTTCTTTCGATTTTATTAATACCCTATGGTATGTATAATAAAAGGGCATATTAAATAGCATATTAAAAGGCATGCAATATGGAATAAGCAGAATTTATATACACAAATTGCACTGGTTGATTAACAATTTGTGTGAGAGGAGGCAAATTACAGAGTAACTGCCAGTCGAGCAATCTATCCATTTTTTTAAGGCCTAAATTGAGTTGGCTTTTCTTGAGAGTTGAGCTGCGTTGCGTTGAGGGGAATCAAGACTCGAATCGAGTCGAGTAAAGTTGAGTCACTCACTCAGCGAGTTAACGTTTCCTGCCCCAGCAATTATATCACTTACCAACTGGAGTCGACTCTTGGGCCACTTTTTTTGTTGCCACTGCGTTTCATTCGTGCGTGCAAAATTTAAGCTAATTTACAGATTTTCTATTTTTTTTTTTTGCTATTTCTTTTCTTTTTTGCACGTTTAGTTTTGTTAATTTTTACGTGCAATATTTTTGCTTTTGCGCTCGCCTAATTTATGTTAAATGATTGTCGGTTTTTAGCTGTTTAGTCGCTTTCTTGACTTTTTCTTAGCTTTCCGTTTGAATCCAATTGGAAAGGCTTTGGAATGCCACAATTTAGTGGCAAGTGCCGCTCAAGCTTTAACTAAATGCGGCAGCGGAAGAAACAAGCCGAAATATTTTCAAATATTTTCATTTGTTTTAACAATAATTTTAACATATGTAACCAATTATTTTTAGTGCTTACAGTTAATAAAAATAATTATTATTAGTCAATAAGCAAATGAATTTGAACTCTTTTTTTTTTTGCTAAAAAATCTATTTAAACAAATTTCGAGTTTTGTTTTAAAAATTCCAATACTTAAGCGTAGATTGTCTTTCTTTATTGGCTCACTTAACAGGAAATATTTTGCTAAAATCGTGAGAAACATTAAAATTAGATGTATTTAAAAACATTTTGTAATTGCTAACTAATTGTTGCACTTCAGCAAACACAGAAGAAAACTTGTTTCATAACTTCGCTAAATTTCATGCCTGAGTGTCAGAACCGATTCGAGTTTCATTTCCTGTTCGTAAATTGCAAAGGTTTCGGAAGAACTTTTGAATCGGTTCCTGTAACTGAATCTCAAACAATGTTTGTGTTTCATTTCCGATTTGAAACGCTGCTGAAAGCAATTAAATATCGGTGAATTTGTTGAGAAATTGGATTCCGCCCAAGTACAAAGAAGAATAATTTCCAATAATAGTATAATTAGATAGTTCCATTATCCTAATCAATTGGATCTTAAATAAAGTCATACAGACACACATGCTACATACACCGATGCTTTTAAGTCATTTTGCAATTTGGTTCGAGCATTTTTCCAAGAATAATGTGCGTCAATAATTACATTTAAAGTATACATTTTAAATACAAATTTTTCGTCTCCTGTTCCTTCAGAGGGGGACTTTTTTTTGAAGAGATTTTTGCCTCCTTATCACTGGTGATAAGTAAACAGCGCGAATAAATAGGTTCTGTTTTTTGTTTAAAGCGCATTACTCATACCACATGTTGCCCAAGCAACGACCTGAGCACAACCAAGACACACAAATTGGATTCATATAACAGCCTGCGTTCTAAAAATATATATATAGATATATATATATATATATATATGATGAGCACTGCTCACATCGTTTACAGCCAAAATTATATATTTTTTTTTTTGCGGACTGATGCAGCCTTCTCTCTTCCCTTGCGATCTCTTAGATGTATTAAGCTACCTTTTGAGCATATATCTCTTCCATCAGTCCTAACTCCTGCACGAATAAGACAATATTTGTTTGGCTTGATCATATTTATAAATACAGGTGCGGTCAAAATAGTTATATTTGTTTTGTAAAATGTTAGAGAAAATACTTTAAATATGCTTTAATAACAAAATAAAACTTAAACAATCAATTCGGAAGATGAGTAAGAATTGTAACTTGGCATAGCTATAAAAAATAATTAACAAAGCTTTCCCTTCTAAACTCTAGATATGATGGATGGATTACTATTCTACGTTAAATATTTGAAAAAACAAATTGTCTTGAAACATTTCCAGATGAGAAACCAAAACATATTTAGTTCACAAATTAATTTCAATTAAAGAGATTTTATTAATTGCTTTAAGTGCTCCTTAATGCACTATAATATGCTCAGGGAATTCCTTCTCAATTACAGATTTCGATACTGACTATGAGCTGGCGTTGCAGAAAACACGCAGAGACCTTATCGACTATATCGACTTTGATTTCGATGTTGATCATGAATAATGTATGTGTACATATAGGGAAGGTGGTCAGCTTCGAGTTGGACATTGATATATTTGAGTGTGAACTGCACTGGATACCGATTTATGTCAAATTTACCATTTAATTTCCTGTACACCCGAAAAATGCCACACGCATTTTGAGCATTTTTTTTCGGTCTACACCACCCAACCCACCCCCTGGGCAGCAAAGTGAACAAAACTTGTACGAACATTTCTCGAAAGCTAATATTCAAATGATGGCCATAAAAAAATACATACATACACATACATACATACACACATACTTACCAACTGTTAACTAGCAACGGGGTCAAGCAGGTGGCAGGTGGGAGGTGGGAGTAGGGCAGGTGGGAGTAGGGCAGGTGTGTGTGCCATGGAGCACTCGAAATGAACTAACGCAAATGAAATTTCAGTTGGAAATTTACGAACGCATTAAATTTGCAAGCCAAATAGCGGAGGCGCAAAGTGCAAACCTTTCGGGCACAGGAAGTCAAAGTTCGAACAACAACGACAACAACAACGACAACAACAACAACGACAACAAGAAAAACAACAACAATTACAAAAACAATGTATTTTTGGTCTGTGAGTGTGAGCAGGACAAAAGTTAACTTAATGGCAGCACGTAGCCAAAATGGACAGGGACACGGACGCGGACATGGACATGGACGTAGACATGGACATGGACATGGACATGGACACGACGGATAAGGAGAAAGACTGCCAATATATACGACAACGTTGGCCGGTCTAAGGTTTTGTGCTCCGGCTGCTGCTGCAGATGCTCAGACTCCTGCTGCTCCAAGTTTCCAACTTTAGGCATATACGTCCTGCTGCCGGTCTCTGCCTTTTAATAATACACATTTCCATTTGATGCCGCTTTTTACATTTTTAATGAAATTATTTTCAACAATTTATAATTGCCACGCGTAGCCAGCCGGCTTCAGTTGCTCCTCTCTGCTTCAGCTACAGCTTCAGCTTCAGCTTTAGCTTAGACTTCAGCATTTGCTGCGTTTAGTTAAATGCACCCCGGGGAGAGCTTTGTGCCCAACAAATTTATATGAATTATATGCGATATGTATGCTTTGGATCTGGCTAGCATTTACATTCACACAGTATCCAAATCACCATTTTCTCCACCCTTTCTTTCTTCCAACCGGAATTTATCGAACCTGGCTAAGAACTTTGCTGCTGCTACACTCCGAAAAATAATTGACAAATGTTGTGGTTTAAAGTAATAATTTCTACTATGGGATAACGAATTCTGAAGATTAGAAAAACATTTCATTTTTAATATTTTTTAATATATGTGTGCTAATAATTTAAAAAAAATATTATAATAAGTAAAAATACCAACCACAATTTTGTAGAAAAAATCGCAAGTAAAAAATAAAAAAATTGTTTCAATTTAAATTATACGAATTTATAGCTATTTGAAATTTAGCCTTAAAATACTAACGATTATTAATAATATAAATTATCGATAAATCTAATGTTAGAATTCTGTGTTCACTTATAAATATTAAATACGAAAAATGCTTCCTTAAATGTGGGTTTGTTTTTTTTTTTACTTTCTGAATAATACGATAAGATGCCCAAAAATATGTCGATATTCTAAAGTATTTTTTCTGAGTGTAGTGTTGGTGCCTCTTCTGCGGCTGCGCCTCCCACGACGCTTAATTTACTAAAGGCATCAAAGCTTTTAACTATAATAAAATGAATTTAGTTCTGGGTGCAATCATTTCCTTAATTCGCATTATTAACTATGCATTTAACAAATAGTTTATATTTTATGGTCAAAACATAAATACTGCATTTTAATTTGGAAATACTTTTACCGCTCGACAAATTGAAAAAATCTTAGTAGGCTAGTTTGTAACAAACAAACAAACAAACAACAACTCAAACAGTTAAGTTCTTTACTAAAAAACTAAAATATACAATTAATAATATAATATAATAATAAACGTTCATTGCGCTAATATTGCAATAAATATTTCAAATTGTCGGTTACCAGTGTAAAAAATGTTTTCCGGTGAAGAAACAAATATAAGAAAATCAGCCGAACGCAATGTCGATGAGGTTAAAGACGAACTGAATGCCGAAAACTCAGATAACCCAAATGGATCAGCAGTTGTAGCCGGTTCACAATTGGAGATACATCCATTTCCAGCTACAGGTAAGGTTCCAGCAGATACATTCACTGATAAGGTTGCAACAATAGAAATGATGAAGACTCATCTGTAGCTATTGATGATGCTCGAATGGACAACCAGCTGGCTGTGGGATCGTGTGAATTGATAAAAGATCCGACTTTGAATCATCCATTAAAAAATAAATGGACACTTTGGATGCTAAATTTCCAACCTAACGTCCCTTGGTCGGATATGCAACATAAAGTTGCCAGTGTTGGCACAGTCGAAGAGTTTTGGGAGTTACACGGTCATATTGAGCGACCATCACATATCGATAGGAACTGTCAATATTTCTTCTTCAAGAGCAATATATGCCCCAATTGGGATGATCCTGTCCATAAAGATGGCGGTCGCTGGACTTTCTCTATACACGAGTCATGCAAAGACGTTTTGGACATCGCTTGGGAAAAGGTGGTAAGAAAAGCATCAATAACAGATTGCCAGGATTGACAATCGATTGATTGTAATTGATTCAACTTTTCAATCGATTTATCTACAGATGTTATGCCTAGTTGGCGAATTATTTAGTAATATGAATGAAATTTTCGGTGCTGTTGTCAGTGTACGTTACCGGTTCAAGAAGATACACATCTGGACATCAAACGGATACAATAAGGAATCTGTACTGGCGATTGGACACAATCTGCACAAATCTCTGCGACGGGATTTCAATGATCTGTTGCAATATCAGTTGCATAATAGCTTGAAAGTGATACACGAGATTCCCGCATTTTCGTTAACTTATTTACAATAATCATTTTTTTTTTTGTATTTGTAAAATTCATACACAGAAGCTGTGCTAAATAAATAACTTACCAGAACTAAAAACATGTCCATTCAATTAGTATACATAAATTTATATTCATTAACAATGGACTCTGTGTAACCGTCGATCTGCCTGCATAAAATAGCTGATCACACAAAATAGAAAAAAAATATATATATATATAAATACTTGGAATACAAGTATCTATATACATTTTTTTGATGAGCCACTCACTGTTCCTAATATCTATTAAGATCGATTTATGATAGCAAGATGAAAATTTAAATTTTCTAATACCTATGTTGAAAATTCATAGAAATAGCATAAAAATGAGGTTAGAGTTCTATGTACAAATATACCAAAAAAAAAAATTAAACGTGGAATTGAGACAAGCTGGTATTAAAAAAAAATATATGTATGGTTTTCAGCATTCCCTCTAAAAAAAAAAATAAAGTGATAGAAGAAAGAAGGTTTGGCAATTTGGCATTCTTTAACAATTTTAGAGTGAGCTTTGCAAGCCGTGAAACGGTGTTAACATTGTGGTAAAAAAAAATAACGAACTTCTGTTTCCTCATTGCTGCTCCTCATTGTTGTTGTCATTGTTGTTATTATCTGTTGACAACGGCAACTGCTGCTGAGACCCTTGTCAACATGAGACACGCGTCGCATTATTGAGCTAAATCAGTTAAACAGGTCCCACACACACACACACACACACACAGCAAAAGTGCTGAGCAAACATGGTGGAAAAAAGCCAGTTTGCTGCGCATAGCTTGACTAAAAAATATGTCCAATGATAAGCATATGCAATAAATAGCGTTTATTTTTATGCACTTACATTTCAATTTAGTAGCCTTAAATATTATTATTATTCATTATTATTATTATTGATGTTGGGCATTTAAACATATGCCCATAACAAGCCATTTGACGTATGCCATTTGCTATTTGACATTTGACATTTCGCATTTGTCATTCATTCATTCTTGGCAACCCGAATATCGATAGCAAATGCTTGGGCATATTTTTCGCATTTCTGGTAGCTCATTAAATTTTAAGGGTCGCACACAATCAGATCAATCAAATGGGCTAATAATGTTGCCATCCATCCATATCATCCGTGATAATGTTAACTGATGGCAATCATTTGTTGGATGCCTTTTTTTTTCAATGAAACCCAACTAGTGATGGCGGCTGACAGTTAAAGAAATCAATTTCTATATATATATATATATATATTGGACATTTGTGCGTAACTTTTTGACAGGTATCACATTATATATATATATATATATATATACAAAAAAGTTTACTTACGCTGCAAATAACTTGACTAATTAATTTCTGTCCACAAGTTGATGAGCATATCTTTTACGATACATAAAAATACATATTTTTTATTTTTGTGTGCATTTATTTGTTGTTTAACAAATTAAAACTGATATTAAATTCATTAATTAGTGGTACGAGTGCCTGGGCAAAAATTATATTTTTCAGAATGAGTGTAAAAGCACGCAAGATGCATACTTTTCAACACCACTGTGGCTGTGTCATTACAAAAAAAAAAAAAAAACAAAAACAAACATACAAAAAAAGGATGGAAAATAGAATTGTTAATGCTCACAATTTGCACAAAGAAGCTTTACAAAAATTAGCGCACTGAAATGCTGCCACTTAGTTCATGAATATGCATTATGTGTGCTTACTGTGCTTACAACAGCAACAGCAACAGCAACAACTACAACTGCAACTGCAACGACAGCGACAACTGAAACGACGACAACAACAACAACCACAACTGAAACGACGACAACAACAACAACAACCACATCTGAAACAAGGACAACAACAAAAGCAAAAATACAGTAACCAAAGCATTTTACATACAACAGCAGGATATAAATAGCTGAAACTGTATGCGTGTGTCTGTGTGTGTGTGTGTGTGCGTGTGTGTGTGTGTGTGTGTGTGAGTGTATGCACACACATGTGCTATTAGTAGCTGTCAGTCGCTACATATGCATATTCAGAGATGTTTCTCTATTGACTGTCCATCCGTGTGTCCATCCGTCTCTCCATGTGCTCCATTTCGCCACGTTCTGGGCTCGCATTATTGGCCAGTACTGTTTACTCTAAAATTACCATATGAAAGAGTTTCATTGCACACCCTTCACACACACACACACACACACAGACACACACACACACACACACACACACACACACGCACAGACACACTTGGGGGAAAATAAGCAAAATGTATGTAAATTTTACACATTTTTTTTTTCTGTCACTCTTCCATTTTAACATATGACAGTGCAACACTGCTGCAACAACAAACACTTTTTCTATATTCTTTGTATATTCTTTTCACTCGATTTAGTTTTAAGAGATATATTTTTCTTTGACATGTCCATCAGTTGTGGGCTCTGATTTTAATCGATTTGTATTATTATATTTTCATTTCATATAATGGCTTATTATTGTCTTAAAATCGCATAATTGTAATAAAGTATTTGCTCAGAAATTATAACCGTTTTATACTTTTATTTATAAATGTATAATTTTATTTCTTTTATAGAATAAAAGTAAATTTCTTTATTTACCTTTCAATTTCATTTATATTGATTCGATTCTTGGGGGAAAAAAAAACTGATAAATCTCCTGTATTTTGAATCAAACATTCAAAGTATTTTATCGGTTCAAAACTCTGATTTACTTATTTTATGCAGTTTTTATGCATTATTTAATTATATGCCACAAGTCTGTGTAAATGTATACACAATATTAATTTGCATAAATCATATTGCCAAGAGTTAAAAGTAAAGATGCAATTTTGCAAAATGCCCAAATACAATCAACAAATTTGCCAAGAATTAAGAAAATTATGAAAACTTGTTAATTCGATACAGGCAATGATTCTGCTACTGCAGCTACTGATGAGGATGAAGTGATCCACAAGTGTGTGTTTTTCCAACTTTAATGGGCACAATGGGCAAGAGGAGGGCAAAGATAAGTGTGAGAAACAAGTTGAAACAAACAAACAAACTCAAGTGTGAGTAATTAGAAGTTTTGTAAAACAATTCTTATAATTATATAAGTACAAAGTTTAGAAGCTGACGACGAAACTGAAACTGAAACTGAAAGTTGGAGCCGATGCGGATGCTGATGCTGCTGCTGCTGCTGCTGATGCTGGATACGGTTGCCTTAGGAGATGCAGTGGCAACTTTCCCGCCAACACTGACCAATCCAATGCTCGAGCCTCTTGCAGTACTGATGACACTTGGGATAGTGCGGATGATAGCGCGATTGCACCTGGCACAGGGCTCGATCCATGGCAATGGCCCGTGACTTGATGGAGACAATGCCCAGCGGCTGGGTCGTTGTTTGCACATCCGAGACAAATTTCTCCGCCGACTCATCCTCATCGGAGTTGTCGTCCTCCAATGCGTTCCCTAATAATAACGCCTCCTCTTCGTTGGACAGATTGTCGGCATCGGGTGCTGCATTTGCCACACGTCGCTGCCGCAGATGCGACGCCTCTCCACCGTTGGGGCATATGCACAGACAGAGCCAGAGACTCGCAGAGATCACCACGATTTGCGTTAGTTTCATTTTTTTCACGTCTTTAATGTTGTAAATATGGAATTCGACTGCGTTGCGATTCGCATCATTGTCAAACGTAGTTCCACAATTGGTTGCGTAGTTCCACTTCTGTGCGGCTCATCTGGCTTATCAGGCGCCTCAAGGTTACAGGTCAGCACTAATCAGTGAATTGTGGCTCGATTCTAACGGAAAGCAGCCTTCCATCTATCTGTGCCTCTGTCTGGTTTTGTTGTTCTAAATCGTCATTATGATGGCAATGCGATAATAATCACTGTTTTTAGCATTTATATTAGGTAAATAAGTTGATATATAGGTCACTGCCACTCCATGTGTGACACTTGCACCCTCCCCTTCTTCTTCTTCTTCTTTTTATATACATACCTGTCCACCATGGTCTCTTAAAAAAAAAAACAATAAAAAAACTAATCGCCAAATTTGTAAAATAAATACTTTAATATCGAGATTAATTCAACTACAAATTATGTGTATTGAACCGAGTCGTATTTTTTATTGAAAAAGTTCTTGTATAAATTATGATTTGTCCAACATTCAATAACTTTATGAAATGGCTTCTGGCTCTCACAGAAATCATGAATTTAGTTTATACTTTTTTTTTTTTAAATAGAGTGCAAAACCTTCAGTTAGGAGTTAAGTTAATATTCTTATATTGAGGCCGTGTCTTCAACATTTTATTTTGATTCTCACGTTTTTGTAGATGGATGTCAGGGTATTAAGTCTTCGGCACCTTTACAACTCAGTCTATACCAATTTTTTTCTTCCGATTTATGGACGGGTATATACAAACATATATATATATATATATATATATAACGCAATAATTATGTTTACACATAACAATAATAACAACGAGTAGACGAGTAAGTAGAAGCCGTTGAAGAAGGCCCACAAGTAAATGTTGAGCTGGTAATTTATGCCCAAATTTGTGCTTTTTATGGGAGTGAAATGTTTGGAGAGGCCTGGCCTGTATCTACAGTAAGTAAAATTGATGGGCAAATGGGCAGGCCAAAGACTGCCAAAATCATAGCTAATTTTTGGCATGCATACACACTGAAATAAATCAACCAACATTTGAGAATACCGTTTTTTTTTTTTTAAAACGAGAAAAAGACACAAGCATAAATTTCAAAAATTTATTTTCTAAATTGACTGTGTGACAGGGTAACAATTGACGGCTAAAGTTGAATAGAATATAGGCACATTTTTTTTTTATAAGTGTACATCAAGAGCTGTACTTAGAGACAGGCACATACATACATGTGTACACACATTTTAACATACATGCATACATATAGACATACGTGGAGAGAAACGCATAAAAGTCCATTTGGTTTAAAATGCAAAAACAATAACAGTAATCATAATAATAATAATAATAAAAATAATAATATACAATATACAATATACAATATACAATAACAATAACGACAACGGAACAGCAGTCAAATAATGTATGTACATTACATTCACAAAGAGCAGCTGGCAAATAACTTTTAGAATGTTTGCCAATTGCCTCCAACCAACCAACCAACGAGGAGCAGCCGGGACACACCCACTCGAAGTAAACCCTATTCTTCGGTTGCCAGTTGCCACAGTCGACATCATTAACTGGCCTGGTGAATTGCCATTGGCAATTTCACATCTGGGTGCTGGCTCGTAAGGAAGTCAGTCAATAATATTATGCAACATAAAGTTGCGGCGATTTTCTTTGCTTGCCCCATCATCAATTGAGCACCTCCATTAGTGGCCGATTTGAAACTGCACTTCCCATTATTTATGGGGCTTCTATGGCAGTTACGACTCCTCACATTTCACATCATAAAAATCATGTTGTAAACAAACATTTATATTTGATGGCATCCGACATTGACTGTTAATGTTGCAAATTTATCAGTACTGCTGTATATTACACACACACACACCCACACACCAACTCACACACATACACACATATACAGATATGTGGTCGTGTGAATATACAAAAAATGTGTTTTTTTATACTTGGAATTTATAATACAATTTCTCGTTTACAATGCGTAGATCAAATTTATTTCCTTTGATGATTTATTCCTTCTCTTATGGCAATAAAATGTACAATTTTTAAGCTGTTGCTCCCAATTCGATTTCATCAAAATCAGCCCATTTTAAATGGGACATACATTGCTGGCAAAACCTATCCTCATATTGCGAAAGATTTTTTTTCTTGGAATTATGAATATATATGTTCGTTTTAAGTGCGTTTTAAGTGTTCCTCAAATTTTTGTTTTGAATCAAACGCAAGACACAGAAATAAAGGAAAAAAGCAAAAGAATGACATAAAATATGCTCAATGTTGCAAATCAAAGTAAATATATTAAATTCACATATTTTTTTTTTGCTGCTAAATTGCTCTACATTTTTGAATGTGGCTTTCTAAAAACAATGTTTTACATTTCTATGTATTTTAAATATCTAGAAAGAATATAATATTCAGTTAATTACGTGCACAATTGAAGAATTTTAAAACTAATCAGTTTATGCAAAACATTGGAAATGAAACACGTGATTGAAGTGAATAAAAAAGTTTAGTTTAATTCGAATTGTGTTAATATTTACTGTGCAAATACAAACTGCAAAGTAAACGCTCAAATTGCTGTTGGTTAAAAAATTAAATACCGGACGAACTTCCTCTGATGTTTATTCAGTTATTTGCTTTTGTTTGCGTTTAAAAAATAATTACTTAATTTAGTTGGTTATTTTTTTTTAAATCTCTCAACTTTTTATTGTGTGTTCAAACAATTGGTTTAAATATTTCAATAATATATTATGTTTGCAATGCCAAAGAAAAGAGAAAATATAAATTAAAAGAGAATGCTTTTAAAAGTTTATTTTTTGTTATGTGTTAATTGAATGAAAGTGAAATATTGTTGCGGAGACAATGGAGAATTAAGAGTGATTGAATTATTTCATATTTTTCCTTGATTACAGTTTAACTTTTTACACACACACACACACACACACAGCAGAGCAATATTGTTCTTGTTTAACATATATATATTAAGAATATTATATAAATTTTACTATTTAATTTACCATCTACAAGTGGTAAATAAACTAATTTCAATACTTTGCTGATGCACAATAAAATTCCGAATTTGCAAATTTGTACGTATGCAAGTATTTGCTACAGGGTAACTAATAGTCGATAACGCTGGTTTCATTAATTGCAAGTTGATTGTTGGCAATTCATGTTATCGGATTTTTTTAATTACGTGCAAACAATTGTTGTGCTGTTTGTTGATAATTCGTAGAACTAAAAGATTGTAATTTTATATTTTCGTAAAAAAATATTGTGCTTTCGAGTTAGTGAGATAAATAAATATATATTATACAAAAGAATGTTGTTTAACCGATTTAATTTCTTTAACGCAAATAAAGCAGAATATGAAAATAAAGAAACAAGTCAGAAAGTTTTTTTTGGGCATAACCAACTGCGAAATACTCTTAAACTCTGGTACCACAGATCTGGTTGGGTGTAGAAGAGAAATACCAATCTATAAAGGAGCTTTCCAGTTTGACTTTTAAATTGCCATAGATATAAAGTTTTATGAATTTTAGCGGAGGAATTGGGCGGAAATAAAATATGCGAAGAGTTTCCTAGTAACATTTCTTTGGAGTTTGGTAACATTAGCTCTGAAATTGTGGGAGATTTGGATTCTTTGGGCGCGTGGGCGTGGCCATAAAAAATTCTTGACCACGTAGAAAAACTGGTATATGCAAACTTGTATTTTGAACGGTTACCAAAATTTCATATATTATTTAGTTTTATATTTTTGTATTTATGGCTTCTATTAAAAAAGTTTTTGTTTGATATTTTTAATTATGGCGTACTCATGCGTATTTTTAACAAATCGCTCTAAAATAAAATACTTGTATTTTATAAGTAATTTCCAAATCGTGAAATCGTAGGGTCTTCCAAATAAAGTATATGAATTTTGAAAGCTATGTAATATGTACGTATATGTGAAATCTTAACATAAATGATTATTCGTAATATATGTAATAAAAAACATAATATACTAAATTTCCAGTTTACACACATAGAACACGAAAGCAAAAGTATAAAAATTTCCGAAACATTCGAACGATTTTTGATGATGATAAAAAGTTGATTAATTTATGAACATGCATATGTATTTAAGAGCCTTGTGTTATACAAATTTCCCAACTTGGCTAATATGCTTATGTGCAACTTTGTTGGTTAACTGTTTAAGCAGTTTCACTCCGCTACACTTGTGGCTCGATCCATTCAGATAAAAGAAATATGTTAATCAAAAGCAAAAAAACAGAAGCAAAATCTACACCCAGATAGTCAGAGTCAGTTTGTGGAATGCCGTTGGGAACTCTTTGCAGTTGTTTATAATGTTTTCACTTTGAATTTGAATTCAGATTCTTGCAATGCGTGCGCCAAACAAAATAATTTCTTTGTGTATGTTGATTTAATTAAATTTGCAATGTACATGCATACATACATACATACATACGTTTGTATGTATGTGCATGGCTTGGCAAGCGACTAGCAGGGAGTCTCTTTCCGCAAAAAAAAGGAGAAGTGTGAGAATCACATTAGCATACGAGTAAAGCTCAAAACAGAAATCATAACAAGCAAAAAGCAGAAAGAACCGCAAGCACAACAACAACGACAACAACAACAACAACAACAAAATTAACATCAGCATCCATATCAATAACAACAACGGTTTTGCCCTAGTCAAGACTGCTGGCTCTGAAAATTGTATATGCACAGTTAACAGTTAAGCTTGGCTGTTTATATTTAAATTTCTCCTATATCGATAAGAATCGAATTATCGCTCGAAATAAAAGAATCCGTTTTTGAGTTATCGTTATTATCAATAATGTGTATAACATGAATAATATTTTGTGAATGTTAAATTTTAATTTTACAAGTGATGCATAGGTTAAAACATGGGTTCAGGGTATCTAATAGTCGAGCGGCCTCGACGAGAGCATTCTTACTTGTTTTCGTTTCCGATATGTTCATGGACATAGCGCATGAAAAACAATAAAAACGGGGCTGACTCTGATGGTGACTGTATTGCAAATCAAATGCGAAACCCAAATGTATCAAGCAATAAAAGTGAAAACGGGGAATCGCACTCGATAAGTAAGAAACTGCTTTAAAGTTCACTTTGGAGGAGCTTACATTTGGGATGTATGTATTCATTCGTAAATACTCGCAATTGTATATACAAAAAAAAAAAACCAAAAAAAAACAAACAGACAATATCAGAAATGATAAAGGTAACATTCAATTTTGCACTGTGAGCATGTTTTGTTGTCAATTTTAATGTCTTTTATATAATTTTTATTTTTGTATCTGTTTTTATATCAATTACATTATACTGATATTTTTACTAACTAACTTTTAATTTGGTGTGGTTTTATTTTATCTTCTGTTTAGTATAGTGTACTGGGGATTAATATTTTTTCCAGTGTAAGTCTAAAACAAAAATAAAAAATGATGAAAAGCAATAAAATGTCTGGCAAGATTGTATTTGGGCAATAAAAACATCCGATGAATTTTTTAGTTAAATTTCAAAATACAAAAACAGAAATTCTTAAGGCATAATCAAGTTGAATATTCGATTTGGATGTTTTGCACATGAGGAGTGAATGGGATAATGGATGAATGAATCAATGAATGAATGAATGACTACAACAATATTTAAGTGTCCGATGGAGCATAATGGGACCACTTTCTCAGGTGGAGTGCAGTATTGGCCAAAGAGTTGTTGGTCAAAGGTTGTCTCTGCTTAAGTCAATTTATGGTAAGGCACATAAAAAAATCTCTGGTAAGATTCTGATTGCTTTTGGTGCGTCTTTGACCACGTCAATTACAGGTACAAGGCAGAGGAGATGCCGGCGGGGGAGCATAAAAAAAACACGAACAATATAAACTCACTTTTGCCACGATGTTCAGCATGTTGTGAGTATTTTAGTTATATGCCAAAGCTTATGTGCAATGCACAATACAGAATCAAATCTGATTCTTCTAGTCATCGATATGTAAACATGTGTATTATGGCATTTTGCTGATGGATTGAAAAATGATGTATGACTCTCTAAGCGTGCAATTAAAATGGACAACAGCAGAGCAATCGCTGATAACAACGGCCATAACGATTTCGACACGTTGACAGCACATTGATATGGGTCCTCCTACTCCCCTAATCCCCTAATCCCCGATTCCCATACTTACACTCCTACTGGTATTGATACCTTCTTGTCGTAGTCCTCGTCGCTGTTGTTGCCATTTGAGCTGCCAATCTCCCGGAGCGCCAGCAGCAGCTAACAGCCTTATTCCCCGCCCCTCGTTGAGCCAGCAATTAAAAAGACAAAGAAAATAGAAATAAGGCAAAGATAAACTGAAAAAAAAAAGAACTTTTCTCGAAAGGCACATCGAACTCGATATACTCTGGCAGACCGGACGTAATCCGCTGATATTCAAATCTTTTTTTTGTCTATTTCAATGCGTTACAAACAGCAAGAGAAATTTATAAATTCCTTTAGATAAAAATAGCAATCGAAATTCAATTCAAATTGTTCAATGAATAAAATGTCACTCAGACTTGATGCCCGAAAATGCCAAAAATGCGCACTTTAAAAAGTTTTTTGTCTTAAAAGTAAGCTCAAATGACCAAACTAATTATTTTCACTTTTCACTTGACAATCTGGTTTATTGTTAAGCAAATTTATAAATATATAAAAAAAAAAATTGATATCTAGTCTTCTGGTCCTGCCGGAATCCAGTAAGTTATAGTAAATATTATATTGAACATATTTGTATGCAATAAATAAAATACAATTTTATAAAATGCATTTTTGAAAATTACTGCATATAGATTGAGTGAGCAATGTGAAATTGGTTTTATTATGACTCAAAATGTAGCCAGAAGTTGTCGAATTTAACGCAAATTGGCAATTAAATAGAATTTAGGCCAATAAGCTTAAATTGTGATGAAAATACATTTGCTTCTATCTGCATAACAGACGCTCACAAATTGCAGGCAGCCAGCATAATTATCGTTATCCTTGTGCCTATCGGGGCATAGGGCAGTGGACAGTGGTGCAGTGGTTGAGGGGTGAAGTGTTGTGTGGTGTGGGGATGGTTTGAAACGGTTCACAAAGGACTATCACGAACAAAACAATTTGATAATTAATCGTTTTGAACTCTCTGTGGCTACCAGCCAGTAGATATGTGCAAAATAATCACATCACATCATTTATATCGGAGGGCTCTGCTTATGCGTATGCCTTTATGTGGATGTGTGCGACCGGAAACGGAAACGGCAAAAACGTTCGCTCCAAATATCATTGTTGTTTGTTGCAGCGCCTTGCAGCCATTATGATATGACTCCTTTAGCAGCCATATCATTCATAGTTACTTAATATATATATCTATCCATCCATATATATGTTTTCTTTGTTTATATGTGTGTATCTGTATCTATGTCTGTCTGTATCTGTGTACAACTGCGCAGATGTATTTGTTAAGCCTTTCTCAATAATTCTCCACATTGCCCAATTAGTTATGTGGCTTGGCCGCAAATGGTGAAATGCTTCATTTGTGCCTTTAAATATGTTAATTTGGTTAAATTTCGAAAATTTCTATTGAAATGGATTTCGTTGGTATCGAAGGAGTTGGAGTAATTCATTTTGTGAAATGTCTGTCATGTTAACAATTAAATAATATATAATAATCACAAATCTATATAATATATAAATAGAAAATTAAAATTAAAAAAAAAAATTTTCCTACATTTTAGAAAATTGTGCTAAAAAAAAAACTATTAATAAAAACATTAATAAAATTTAAAAAGGTATAGTTTGTGTAAAAAAGTAACATTTTTCCTTATGTGAATTATATGGGGTGACTAACCATTAACGCCAAAATCAGCGCCATTTATTACAATTTAGGTCGTTCTCGTATTAATTTATAAAATTCAATAATTTATTGAATATATATCTATGTATTATTATACAATTAGTAAATCAATTATTTATTCATCGTCTGCAGCCTGAGTTGTGTTTTATAAACAAACTTGAAATTAACTACACACACTTACAAACACATACACACACACACACACACATACACACACACACACATACACACACATACACACACACATACACACACACGCGTACACATATGAGATATGTGTTTAATACCAGAAACATGCCATTGTCAACTAATTGTGCCACATTTGAGAATACACAGTAATTATGACAAGTTGTGGCATTGTTGGTTGCAGTTGTTGCCTGTTCAGTTTGTTAGCTGCAATATGTCAGAGCACATCTGACTGGCTAACTGGCTAACTGACTAACTGGCCATCAAGGCCATTTACACAGGGATATGATTCTGTCCAATTGCAATGTCAAACAATAAAATGACACTACAAATAATTTGCACTTGCAAATATGATAACAGTTGAGAGCCGACAATCAAATGTGGCAGCAACATCGAGCAACAACAGCTACATCTGCGTGAGACAGGAGACAGGAGACAGGAGGCAGGAGGCTTAGATCAAGAGCGAGACCAAATATCCGGATATGTGGGGCTGCAAACCACACACACAGGCTACAGCAAATGCAAATGAGAATGAATAAATGTAAATTTGAAGAGCCGTTTCATCTCTGTGCTGGTCGTTGGACATGTTTGCGTGACATGATGGAATTTCATCAGACGAGCAGGACATTGGCTCCATGGCGCTAACTTGGTGGTGGCAAATGGCGTTGCCGGAGTTTCCTGTTTGCTGTCAATGTGCAAGTCACCAAGCAACCAAGCAACCAAGTTACCAAGTCACTGAGTCAAAGCGAGTCCATGGATATTAACAGGACTGGCACCCGAGTGCCGCTTGTCCTTGTTGTTGGATCAACAGCTAGTACACACACCCACACACACACACACACACACACACACTTACTCTCACACACACACAGCCAAGTGCACATTGTAATCTAATCAAATGACAATGTATATGTTGAGAACGCCCCTTGTTGACCTATCCTATCGCTGTGCATTAGCCAGAGTGCCGCTGATATGGCACACAGAAATTTTGTGTTTCATCTCTGTTCATTGTTGATGGCTGCCGAGTCTGCTGAGTCTGCTTGTGTCTGCTTGTGTCTGCTGTGTCTAAGCTTCAATTTAAATGTCATTTATTTTAAATGTAATAACTATTTCAGCATGCACTCAGTCTGTCGCCTGGTTTGCCTGATTGCAAATATGATTGCATGTAATCACTCATACGACACATTGCTCCACACAATGCAGGACGCTTAGTGATTCGTGTTTGTATTACTGATTTTTTGCCCCTGCTTTTCTCTCTCTCTCTCTTTATCTCTCTCTCTCTCATATGGCTAATAGAATCAATCATTATTCAGAGCCACGTTTGCTGGGCATCTTCTTAAGCTGCACAACATAATCCTCCACATATTTCATTAAACCAAATTAATCTATTCATTTTGTTGATGTTTTTTTTTTTTTCTGTGTCGTGTGTGTTTTGTTTGATTGAAATTTACAGTTGAATAATTTCAATTTGCAATCATATAATAAATGCATATTATACAATTATCTACACACATTTCATATATATAATATGAATATAAAAGCTGTGTTTTGATTGTCAAAGATAAGATACACCAACAGACCGAAAACATTATTTATATTAATTTAATTGGATTAGCTTATCTATAAATTTAAATGAAAAGTAAAAGTAGTTGCAAAACAAATATAGTATAATATATATATATATATATATATATATATATATATATAAATATATATATAAAGAAATATATATATTTTGAAAATATAATGATAACAATTAAGGCAGAGGGAAGAGCAAAATCCAAGTAATTGTTCCTATAACAAATAGAACCACAGACTTACTGATCGATATATATATATATATATATATATATATATATATTGAATTTTTAGACATCTTCTTCAATGCGTTACAAACTGCACAACTAAATTAAAATACTCTCAAATCTGCCAACTAATTAAAAGTATCTATGTAAATATCTTACAAGTGTGCTAATATTTGCATTTTACACTCATTTCCTCAAACATGGATGCAAAATTTAAATTATCAAATTATTAATTACATTCTATTTGAAAATTGATATTTGACCACTTGCAATATCTAAATTTGTATAAAGTAATCGAAGAGATACACATTTTCATTAATGCTTACATAGATTTGCAGATTGTATAAACAAATATATATATATATATATATATTTATATATATGTAACTATATAAAGTTGCTTCTAATGCAATAATTGGCATATGGGCTCAATATTCATCGATTCATCGCTTGCAGTTGCGATTTGTGGCTCAGATTAGCTTCCTTTGAAGTGAATCTTTGCCAATTTCAAAAGATCTGCCGTGGAAGTTAACAGATCCTAAGTTGGTCGATGATGGCAACAACCAGACTTACCGATTATCCCATTGATCTGGCCAAAGGTTCAGAAAACTTTATACGCGCCATATTTGCGCTATTTATACATGTCCTCGACCCATGGCCAGGATCATGGGCTTTACATAGATATGGGCGTTGGCACCATCCGCCGGATGACACGCAATTTGCAGATGGAATCACACACAGCATCATAAATAGGATAACACTTGGTACATTTATGGGCATAGATAGGGTTTGATGGCTTAGGTAAACCTACATATTGCAGTGCAGGAATTGGGGTAATTTTGGGGCAATGTTTTATCCTGAGTTCACAATTAACATTTCATACATCCTCGAATTTGGAGTAGTATCACCATAAGGAACAAGTTTACATTGCGTACATTTAACATTTGGAAAATAAAAGTTGCGAATTTTAAAAGTAAGCTAAAATTAGAAAAAAAATAATTATATATTTTTGTAATTTATTATATTTTAATGCTGAAATAAGAGAAATTAGTATAGACCGTTTGATATTAGAATTAATTTTGCAATTGGACAAAATGTACCCACTTTTTGCAACTTAATTGAGAGTCATTTGCCAAGTATACCAAATTCAAGTGCTGAATTCAATAATTATATAATGCCAGTTTCACGAATTTATAATCAGTTATCGGCAATTGCTCTTGCGAAAATGTAATATGTGTTGCTATAATTATTCTAGCTCATCAATAAGATAATGAGTATGTGCATATTGGAATAGTTGTGCATACATGTACAATTATAAGTATATATATATACAGTTGTGGGGGAAAAAATAGTAGCGTTACTTCTCAAAGCATTTCATAAAATTTAATCCGATAAGATCAAAACCTGTAAATCAGCTGAAAATTATTGAAAATACTATTGTTTTCCAAATACTTAGCCTAGTAATAGTATATAATATATATATAAAATTATTTGTACAAATATTATTCAGCCGCAGGGAAAGCTTAGAAACCGTTGCTATTATTTCACTACTTTTATATTTATTAAATTGAAATAATATTCTAATACAAATAATTAAAAAATAATAAATAAAATCTAAAATTTTAAGGACATAATTTTTTCTGTTAATAAATTTATTAAATTTAATGTTTACTAACAGTATTGATGCCTTGTGCTTAATCAAATTTAAATACATATATATTTTTCATATCATATTTCAAGTAATTAGCCAAACATTTCCCAAAACAGATGTGTCCACTTCTATTATTTTGACCGCAGCTATGTAGATCAAGCATCAGGTGCGTATTATTTCCCTCACATATGAGCCGGTCATCCGTGTATGTGTGTGTGCACATCGTGGCCAACAATGGTCTAGGACAATGGCCAACAGATATGAAGGAGGAGAAGCTGAAGGAATCGAGCAGCAGCAGCAAGGAGCAAGGAGGCGGAAAGCATCTCGTTCGTTTCGAGCTGCCCTGTGATTAAAATGATATTTTCAGACAATGTCAAACAGCGTGTGACTAATGGGTCTATGGGTTGTCCGAAATGTCTGTTATTACTTGATAAATCTTGTCGGTCACACATTTAGCAGGCCAACAAACACACACACACACACGCACACACACACACACACACGCACACGCACACTCACTCACTGATGCATACATGGATGTGTGTGTGTGTGTTGAAGGCAATCGTGTGTTTGTTTTATGCAAATCCCCCGCATTCGAGCCTAATGACAAATGGGTCAAAAATTTGCGGCTAATGACACAAATATGCTTGTGTTGTATGGTATAAATTTGATGCATAAATAAACCCGTAGAAGGCTAGAAAAATATACATAAAAACTAAGAGAAATGCACACAAAGACGCACAGAGTGAGAAGGAGAGTCAGTGTGAGAGAGAAAGGGAGAGCGAGAGAGAGATAGAATGCAGAGCAAACCAGCGCAAACAAGTAAACTATGATTGAAGACTTTCTGGCAACGACCTTTGCGGGTTTTTGGCATCACACATTAATCAATGGCCAAATAAACATAAGATTAACTTAAATGGCCATAAGAGCAGTCCAACATTATAATGGATCCAACTGAAAGCCGACCCAATGAAATATTATTGCAATTCCATGTGCTATTTGCTGCTATTATATATATATATATATATATCTATGCTTTTAAATCTATCAAATCGAATTGTATATTGAAATGTTATTTTCGGCATTTGACTTATCTTGCTGGATATTAAAACAGTTGGGCACATTTAGTCATATTTAAAACTAAACATAATCAAATTATAAATGTTGCAAGCGGCCATAATCGACTGTGTCTAGTACTATGTAAGCAATGAGTGTTATTACCAATTTGTTGTTACCAAAAAAGCAGCTTAATTTATAAAAATGATTCAGTTCCTTAATGAAAAAATCATAAAGTTATCAATATTAATTATTAGATGTTAAGATAGATATATCTATATGATATAGACAAATATTTGTATAATAAGCGCTTATTGTGCAATTTGTACAATTTTTGATTATTTAATGCAATTATTTCTTGACGCTGGAAGATTGGCGGGCAATTCCAAGGCACATTAGCCGCTAGTAGGTAACAGTTAGCCGTTAGCAGTTATCAGTTAGCAGCTTCTGACATAAAAATTGCAGAATTTGTTTAACATAAAATTGTATATAATCTCGTGGCACGTACAAATTGCGAATTTGATGACGATATGTGTATACATTATTTGCATTAGCTTTCCAATTCAAATACAATAACTGCAATATAATAAAGAAGAAGTTGGTTAGCTGGTGTTTTGGACATATGTACATAAATAGCTGTTTGTACATGTATGTGCTATATATAGTATATTTTATATTTATTTGTTGTTTGGATTTGGGTTTGTATCAGTGTTTTTGTTTGTTTATTGTATTTTTGTCGGTGGGCAGGCGGTTGGACAATGCTAAGAGTTGACATGTGTGTGTGTATGTGTGTGTGTGTGTGTGTGTGTGTGTGGCCCAAAGAATAGCTTTGCTGGTGACAATAAAAAACATACGCCATCACACACACTAACCAAGATGGAGATAAACTAAAACAAACACAACAAGGCACAAGTCAAATACATGTAACTTAGGCAGCTGCAGATAGATAGAGAAAGAGACAGAGAGAGAGAGAGAGAGAGAGAGAGAGAGAGAGACAGAGAAAAAGATTGACTCGGAACCTAAACAAATATGCAGCAAGTCTGTCAGCACGCTGGATGCGAAGTTAAAGTCCTTGTTGGATCTGTAGCAACAGGAATTGCCTCCATTTATCATCATAATGTTTTTTTTTTTTTTTTTTTTTTACCCTCGTAAAGGGTTTTATAATTTTGCCGTGACGTGTGTAACGCGTTAAAGTTAAAGTATTTAAAGCTCATCAAGCGTTTCGTTTAAATTCATATTCAGCTTCAGCAATCGAGTCAATGTAGCAAAAATTTGTTTTCTTATTAAAATTGGTATTATTTACCAAGATCAACCAAATAACCAATAACCAATTAAATTTGAATATATCTAACAGCTGGATTCAGGGTAGATCGTAGTCAAGCTCACTCGACTATCGTATTCTTATTTGTTTATTTTATTTTTGAGCTTGAATCTAGAAAAGCAGATTGATTCTCATCATCGAGCATTGAGTGCGCTTGGCATAATATTTGTCATGCCTTGAAAACTTTTGTAAACTAGTGTTTATTGCCATATTTACATAAGTAAATCGCTAAGTTTAAATCCGATAGAAAGAATGTAGCAACACTGGTTAAATGCTAACAGAATAAATGATAATTGATATATTAAATTAAGGAAAATAAATTATAAATTTAATTATACAACATTTTATTTTTGAGTACGAATGTACAAAGAGTATTTATAATTAAGCATATATAATTTGATTTTTAATAAGCAGCACACTTTTGTGACTTTTAATTTTAATACGAATACTTTTAACAAATATTGCTGTTTAGTGTTAGACGAGAGCTTTGTATTAATTAAGATGACCATTAATTTATAATTAAATATTGGCAACTGCGACGCATTCTTATTTAGCTAAGCGCTTCTGCCAACTCAGCACATTTTTTGGCTAGACATGAAATGGCCAAATATTGTCCAACAGTTTTAAGGCTGTGTCGTAAACGTAGAAGCCACTTCAGATTTACTACTCCTCGATTGCTGAGCTGGCAAAAGTTGCGACAGCTTAAAGTGTTGGCATTATGAAAAATACTTGAGAACCAGCCTCCCTTCTCGGTACATTGAACTGACACTGGCCAGTCCTAAGTCAACACTCTGCAACATCCATCAACAGAGGACAGAGAGAGAGAGAGAAAGAGAGAGAGAGACAGACGGACTGAAAATGTGAGCCTACCTTTTGCGGTAATAAGCTGCAATTTGGTTATAACACTTTTAACAGCTTGAATGGAGCAGTTGGTTTTGTCGTCTGAGCGCGTTAATTTTCAGATAAATTTAATGAAAATGCAAATGAAAATCCGAATGTTAATGTATATGCATAAACGAAGAGCTCATTAAAGTCTATCGCATTGCATTTGCAATCCTATCTTAAAATACAAAAAAAAAAAAAACCAAAAAAAAAAAAAAACCAGCGGGAATCGAGCAAATTGCTGTTTTTACTGTGGCATTGGGAAATAGTGACTGAGAAATGTTTGCAAACGCAGAAACTGCCATGTTCTATGTCAATTTCAATATTAATTTCCTGTCGACTGGCTTTGTGCGCTTTCCATTCACTTCTGTTGTTGACTTTGTGCTTCCCATTTTAAAGTTCTCGTCTCTGTTGGCTGTCCATATCAAGGCCATGTATTGCAATTTTTTTTTTTTTCACTAAATGCCAATGTAGTTCTTTACTGCTACTAAATAGTTTAAAGCACATATATTTTACATTATTAATGGCTTGTTAAGCATTCAAGGACCATTGCTGCCAATAATCAACAATGTCATCACATGACACAAAAGCAATTAAGAAATTATTTATTTGTTTATTATTTTATGTGTTTTTTTCTGTGAATTGTTTATTTGTAATTATTTTGTGTATAATATTACAAGATATATTTTTAAAGTCATCCCATTTATATTATTCATTTTACATTGTTTGTATTCATGTTTTAGAATAAATTAAAACATCCAATATGAGTGAAAGAGATAATTAATCACTTTAAATAAATGTTATTTTATTTATTAAGTTAACATGGGTATGTCTAAACCGTTCTTAAATTGATCAATTATATATCAAGGTGAATTGTATATTGCATACTTCTAAAATATCTATCAAAATGTATCGGTGTTCGATATGCCGCCAAAATTGGAATTTAGAATATAAATAACACAGTTTAGTATTTTAAAAAACAAAATATTTTTGCATGTGTGTATTTTAGCGATAAGTTGAAGCAATTGAAATGAACCTCGGAGCTGAAATGAACTTAAAGCCACAGTTGCAGCCAAAACCAAATGCGCATTGCGATTGACAAAAGGGAGTTATATGTTTGTGTGTATGTGTATGTGTGTGTGTATGTTTGTGTGTTCGAGTGTGACCAACCTTAGGATGTCTACTGAATTTTACACTTCATCATTGTCATTGTCAACTGTCAACTGCCACACGGAAAAGGGGAGACATGCCTAACACACATTACTCATACGCCGAATGTGCGCAAATGTTTGCTTAGATATCGGCAATGCGCAGACGTACGTTGGTGGCTTGCAACAGACAGAGTATCCCAGAGATACTTTCCCAGAGCCGAATATTTGCCCAACACTTTTGGATACCGCGTTCGCACACACACACACACACACACACACACACACAAACACACTCACTGATGCAGGGGGTTTTTGGGCTGCATTGGCTTTGAAGTTGGCAGTGTAAACGCATCTCAGCCAAATGGCAAACAAATACAAATTGTATTTGAATTGTTAGCATTTTGGCTGAAGTGGGCTAAGCAGGATTCAAGGAGAGAAAGATTGGATTGGGTTGCTTGTGACAGTATATATATATATTTTTTTTTTTCACTTCCTCTCTCTATCTCATTTTGATTAGCTAACTGTGAGTCTCAATAAGCTGCATTTGGATTGAGTAAATATAAATCTGCAAACGACGATGACGATGACATCGACAACGATTATTGCCCTACTTCTTAGGCAATAAATCAATGAAGCCTAAGGAGTTGCTGCTGCTGCTGTTGCTGCTGCTGCTGGTGTTGCCTGCCAAGTCAATTGCACTTACAACATACAACTTCACACAGCTCATAGGCAAATGGAAATCAATTTGAAATGGGAGTCACGTGCAACTAGCAACTTGCAACCACTTGCAATCGCTCTAATTTCCAGTGACAGCAGCTTCTTGTTTGCATTCGATTTCCTTGCTGAACATGTGCAATATGAATTCGTGCATAAAATGCATGACTCGATTCGGATTCGACTTATCTAACTATCTATTTACACATAAACTAACTATTGAATATCAACTATTAATACTAGGCATATCGTGTAAGCTATTTAAAATATTTTATATTTAAATAAAAAGATATGCTGTATTCAATAGAGAATTTATACACGCACAGTATTATTATTATATATTATATATTATTTATTATCTTCAGATTTTCATTAGGATACTTTCTTTAGTAGCTTATTTTTCATTTCTATGTATATTTAAATGATTGGCGTTGGGATATCTTCAAGTTGAACTTATTTAGGAGAGCATTTTAACTTATTAAATTATTAATAAGACAGAGGTTGAACTTAAAGGGAAATTCACACCTTCTTTTATATATGATGGATTAACAGCAACATCTTGCGCCTAATAGTAAAAAGCGTTTTGCACAAATATTAATTAACATTTGAAGTGATGGCAGCAATTGCAGTAGGAGAGCAAAGGTACAAATTAAAATATCACCTTCTCGTGAAATATGTATCATCATTATACCCATGCCAAAAAAAAGGGCAAAAAAAAAAAAAAAACTAGAAAAGAAACCCAACAAAAGATATAATAATAAAATAAATAAAAATGACAGCAAAAACAGAGAAAACAACAGAGACAAATGACAATCGATTAATTCTCGCGTTGCACAGTGGAGTGTTTTAGTAAAAAATAAATATAAATATAATATATAGTATCCATAATATACAAGTAAAATATGTTATAATTGAGTGAGTTACTGTTGATTTTGTGGTTTGAAATTTGAGTTTTTTGAAACAACATTTTGTTTGTTCAAATTGGTATTTTCAGCTCCATTGTGCGTTGCTAAGGGAAAAAATTAAATTCGATTTCTGCTGCCATTGCAGACTCAAATCCAGACAACAACAGCAAAATAAGATGTCTACCCAAAAAAATCAAACATTAATAGTAATTGAAAGGACAAAACTCAACATCATTAAATCACAATTATAGATCAATCCAAGCGTCATCCCATTAGCATAGAAGCAAAGTAATTTAAGCCCACTGTCGCTGTTGTCAAATGCATCCAAAATTGTTTTGCCACAATATAACCAACAACAGTATATTAGTATGTGAAATGATAATGAAGTCCTTACGATTTACCAACATTGCCTAACGAACCATCTAGCCTGAGATTACATGCGACTATTTAAATGGTAAACCATGGCAAACACGTAGAAGATAAGAAGCATTTTTTTCAATAAAAAACAATACCAAATACAGTTTAGTTAAAGGTGTTTGATAAACACGTCCATTATTATTATAGGCCAACATCATAAGGAGTTCAAAGAAGAGCAAAAGCTTAAACAAATATGAAGCCAACTTGAGATCTGGATCTTGGATCTGGGCCAACAGGAGCTGCCTCTATTTGTGGCGACAGTAGACACAGAATCAAAGCAATCCTAATCATCATCGAACATCGCATAACTCTTGACTGGGTTTCAAAATAATATCCAATTTAAAAAATAATAAGTTTGACTGATTAACTGACTTCTAGACCGGCCAGCTAAATGTTGTCAGCAGTTGGTAATATTATTATAATTTTTTTTTTTGTTCAAGTAGCATTAAAGACAACAAAAACAAAGACAGACAAATTACGTGCCATGAAATTATTTATCTACCTGATTAGTTGAGAAGATTTATGAAGCACTTTTAATTAACTTGGTTTGTCGATTTTTAAAATTTTCTCGACTTGCAGTGCGAGTATGAATGCAAGTATTCAAAGAAGATAAAGATAGATAAAGTTGTTTCCTCTTGTTTCCAGTTGGCCAAGTTACCAAATAGTTATTTAATTTGTTGAGAACTTTACTTAACTTTTAAGTCTATCCGTTTGCCTGTCTTTTTGTCCTTCACTCCTTCTGTCCGTGTCTTGTGTTCGTGTTTGAGGTGCATGTAGCATAATTTGTGGCGCCAAACGGTTGACTGCTTGCCAAATGTGTGGTATTTAAGCCTGTGTGTGTGTGTGTGTGTGTGTGTGTGTGTGTGTGTGTGTGTGTGTGTGTGTGTGTGTGTGTAGAACTACACTCGTGTGCGTAGGTGGTGCTTGTTGCGGTCGTCTAAGATAAATGAATTTCGATTTAATATTTAACGAAAGACCACAAAAGCTATCACCAAATGTGGCAAACTAATTAAAATTTAGATGTTCATGCGTATGCAGCAAAAAGCAAAAAGAGCCAGATTTTATGTAAATTAGAATACAGCATTTCTATGGCATACAACTTCTGGCAAACTAATTAAAAATTGAAAATGAATTATTTTTTGCATAAGCGATTTACTATTTAAACCCAGACAGAAGATGTTCTTGCTCTAATAATATATAATAATTATATAATAATGTATAAAATATACATATAGATATATATATAATATAGATTTATATTGGTTTGATTTCCTATATATATTTTTTTTAATTTGTCAAATAATATTATTAAATGTTTATTTTGAAATTGCTAAATACTTATGAGGTTTAAAAAAGTGAGATTAATAAGTTAAGAATTTAATTTATTTTACTTGCCAACAAGATGGCTGCATTACGGCATTTGAGTGAAGCAATAGCAAAAACTTTGTGGCAAGCACAGCGCTGAGTAAGGGATTTTATGGCTTTGAGCGCAACTCACCTCACAAAGTTGAGTTCACATTTAGCTGTGGCATCTGCCACTTCTGTTCGCCTGCTACGCCGAGTTGAAATGAAGCCAACATTTGGCATTTGGCCAATAAATGGCAATTCAACTCAGCTCAGGGCAATCACTCATAAATATTGCATTGTCCGGTTTTACTGACATATGCCATATATAAATACTATTGATAAGATCATTTCCTCTCGAGCTCTTTAAAACTATTTGTTATTAAACTACTAAATTTAATTATCGATTATTTATTGTATGTAATTAAAACTTTACTTATTATTTGTAAATTAAATTTTTTTTTAAATCTTTGTAAAAAATTGTGAACTTTTTTTTTTACATATCTATATATAAATGTGTGCATAAGAAACAAAATACGTAATAAAAAAAAATTGTGAAAATTATTTGTATTATGAGGAGAGTGTGTTATTTATGTTATTCGGCTTTTATTATTGACAATACAAATACAATTGCAATAAAGTGTAAACATTCATAATTTAATTCTATATTAAAATTAATCACATTAATTAAGTATGTTGCATGCATTTTTTTATTATTTATGTTTTTCTTGTGTCCGACATTCAAAATGCTGTGGATACATTAAAATGGATACCATATCCCCATGGTGAGACTGGAATAAGCAACTGGATGGAGACAGAAAAAATATATGGTTTAGATTGCGCATTGTACCCGGACACAGACTGTCTAAAGCTGCCCGCTGCTAATCCCAAAGCGAGTCATAATTTTTTATGCTGGCGCCGTTGCTTCACATGACCAACTGGCTGACAATTGAGAGCTGCTGCTGCTGCTGCTGCTGCAGTTGCAACATGTGGCAATGGCTGAGCGACAAGGGCTGAGGATGGCAATAGTAATAGCAAACGAGAAGCTTTTGAAAGTCAACACCAAAAGCAGATCACATACAAAGTATTTTGTTGAGAGCTCCACTTGGATTTTGTGTTGCGTCTCCCGTAGTTGACATAATTATATTTTAAAATATCTTTGCTCATTACGACTTTCTCTAAGGCTCACCCACCCCCTTTAGGTGTCTGTATGCGTGTGTGTGTGTGTATGTGTGTGTGTGTGATGATATATGATGTAAGCGTCAGAACAGAAGCTTTGGCGCTTTAGCGCCCATTCTAAGAGTTAAATTTTTTAATGCTTTGATTTATGATGTGTTCCACGCTGTGCATATATATATATATATATATATATATATATATATGTGTCTGTGTGTGTTGTCATATTATTATTAGGGATTTTATAAGCCATCGGTTGAGCTTGGTTAGTGGTTTTCATATATATATTGCTGTACTATCGCAATCACATAGATTCACACTGAAACTAGAAAGTTTTCTTGGCTTCATAAATAATTGACAATTATATACAAATTCAATTTTTATCAAATAGGATTAAGATTAGAATTAAGATTTATATCAGCAATTAAATTAATATCATGACAAATGTCGATATATTTACTCACAGTCGACCATTTATTCAGTGGTTCCTGGAAAAGGAAAAATTATATATATATGAGATATATACTATATATATATAGATATTTGATAGTTCAACATGAGAGCATAATAATTGATAAATCAAAGTACTCTTAGGGAAACACCTTCATAAAACACACTCACACACACCCACACATACATACCCTCAGGTATTCAGCTTATATATATATATGTATGTATGTATCTATATCTTAACTTGACCGTATTTGCAGCAGCTTGTTAAAAATTGAATTGAGCACACTGAACACTGAGTTTTCCACCTAATGAAATACAATAATCGGTAATGGGATTTTATCCCGAGGCTGCAATTTGCCAACAATATTGCAAACATCGCAGCTGCTCATTTCTTTTGTTCTTCGAACTCAGATGGGTGTGTTTCCGGTTAGGGCGTGGGGAGGGGGGACAACAGGGCAGCCTGCCGCTGGCAGTGTTAGCCAAATTTGCCAATCGTGTTGGGATGCTGGCCAAAAGCAAACGGACAACCAACTCAAGTGTATCATGGAGTGTGTGGGTTTTTTGAATTTTAGAATTTTCAGTAAAAACGCAATGGATAATAGTTTTATATAAAATATAACCAAGCTCGGACTTTTCAGAGATTCGCTCATCTGTTTCTATCTGACATAAACATAAATTAAGCCGCCAGCAGCGATAATTGCTTTTTGGATACGGACGCTAAACTGATCCGGCGACCAGTGCCATATGCAGAATATGCGGAAAAAATGGGCTTCCAATGATTTATGCTCCACATTATAAAAAAAAAAATACCAACCCAAAAGCATACTCCTCTACAACCCCATACGTCCCGATGCTAACTTCAAACACATGTAGATTATATCGTAAGCGAATTCTAGCGAATTTTTGACAAACTTTAATAGCTAACCCAAAGTACAAAACTAGAAACAGGATATACCCAAATATAAAAAATCGAGCATCCTTTTTCTTTTGATTTCATAAACCTAAAAATTATTACAGGAGATTATATATATATATATATATATAATATATATAAGTGTAATAATATATAAGTGTAAATATATAAGTGTAATATCAAAAGCCATTTCAGCATTCCGCATTCCTTGTTAAAAAGGACATCACTGCAACAATTTGGAGTCTGAGTTAAATGCGAGTACAGAAAATTTAGTGCAGTAACCATTATAAGAACATTTCAGTCTTTTTTTGTGTGTGTGTGTGTGTGTGTGAGAGTGTTGAGGGAACTTGTCAAAAGAAATTCTTTACGATTTTCAAGTTTTTCAACAACCACAACAAATGTTTTTAATCCCTGAAGAAATAGGAATTTCTAATTTTATCTACATCTAAGAACAGGCGACATTTCATTGTCCACAACTTGGCTAAGGAAAGTTAGCCCGATTTTACTTGCTTGGCCAATTTAAATGAAACCAAATGAAATGTCAACGAGAATTGTGGTAGAATACTTATTCGCATCATTGCTCTAAATAAAACTTTAGGCTCAAATCTATTCAATTGCCACTAAAAATATTTAGTTTGTAAACGAATTATAATATGTATATATATATATATATATATATATATGTAAATATATATATATATACATGGAATTTAAGTTCTCGCATACCACAAGTAGAAAAATATGATTTTCTAATTTCAAGTAAATCGATTTACATTTGCAATATGACCAACTTTGATTGCATAAAAAGGTATTTTCGTATAAAATCGGCTTATTATGAGCAAAGTTTTGGCAGTGGAAAGTTTTTGGGGCATTTATAGAGAAAATAAAGGTTTATATTCGGGTCAAACACAGAAAGTCAGGCAGTACTTGGCTTTATCTAGTCAACTCTTTATGCTGATCAATAATCAGTTTTGACAAAAAATTTGACAGTAAAAAGTTTGTCCGCAATTTTTAAGGCAATCTTTTGAAAAATGCTTAATGAACAGTTTTTTTTTATACACTTGTCCGTGAAATCGTTGCTTCTGTCTTCTTCAAGAACATTCATAAATTCATATGAAGTAGTTCTTGGCCCATTTTGATGGAGTCTATTGTGTGAGTGGCCTGTTGTCGTCTTAAGTGTTAACTGTTTTGTGTTTTTGTTGTGCAGTTGAAGGAGTCGTTGTAGTCCTCACAGTTTCCAGTAACTATGGCAGCCGAGCGCAATAAGCCTCAACATGGCTGCTTTGTATACTTTTTTTTCTTCTTTTTTTTTAGTTTTAGTTTTAGCTGCCTGCCAAATACTTGCCCCATAACGGCAATTTGCAATGCAACACTAACAACTTGTGAAAGTGCTGAAGTGTTGAGATTGACCAACGCACGCGTCAACGCATGCGTCAACGCGTGCGTTTACGTGTCACTCAGTTGAAGTCTTATGCATTTTTTTTTTTGTTTTTTGTTTTGCCTTTTTTCGTTTAGTTTTTTGTGATGTGTATAGATTTCGATGGTTGCATAGGCTTGTTGCACATTGCTGTTGCTTGTTGAAAACGGGCAGATGGCATAACAAGAAATGTGCTGTGGTTGGTATAATGAACAGTTAAATTGTTGGCCAAACCAAAAAAACTGTAAATAAATATTTAAACTATTTGTGACTTTATTAACTTTTGCTCAAGTGGAGCAATTTATTACATACATACAAACAAAAACAAGAATATACAAAAAAAAATTCATCAACAGAGAGCAACTTTTGTGCAGGCTGGCAAAAACAATGTAAAAAAAAAAAAAAATGGAAAGGAAAATGGCGAAGAATCCAACAACATTTAAGCCTGGCCAAATAGTTTTCAGTGCCCCAGGAAGTATGCGCCATGGTACGAGTGCTTTGCGGCCCACTGCAGACATCTTCAGAGGAGTGTGTGTGTGTGTGTATGTGTGTGTAAGTGTGTCTGTGTTTGTTGTCTATGCTGTGCTTGTTAGCCTTGATGTTTACGTTACTCGCCGTTAGAACGCAAACATTGCGCATACGCCGCGTGTCACATGCCACATGCCACATGCCACATACCCCGTGCCGCTTACTGTTTGCCAATGGATGCATTTAATTAAGTTGCCGCATCGTGGCACCAAGCGACTTTAAATAAGTCACGCCCTGCACATGCACAGCTTGCCTGTGTGTGTACGTGTATCTTAATATACACTGAAAGAAAATAATTAGCAAATCCAAATGCGCATGAAAAAATAAAAAGTCCGTGATGTCAGTGATGGAGTAACTGTAACTGTAGCAATTGCAACTCAGAACCTGAACTTATTTCAAAATATTTCAAGAATGGAAAACTTATCTCTTTGTGACAATAATATAATTTAAAGTCAATAAATAAACAGCCAATAAATAATAGCAGTGAAGAGTTTACATATTAATATTATCTGAATTGCTGAAAAAGTAATAAAACTAAGGATAACCATTTTTTTTTCAGTGTATGTGTTGTGTTACCTGCTATCTATGTAGTACAGATATATATATATATATATATATATATATATATATGTCAAATGTGTAATATCTTAAATTATTAAGAGATAGCTAATTTAACACAATCGATATTTTTCCGGCACATATCACCCAACAACAGCAACCAGTTGACACATATGCATATATATATATATATATACATATATATAAATAAATACATCTATATATATATACATAGATCTCTTAACTATGGGTGGTAACTAGGGAGTTAAGACAGAGCAAAAGCGAAAGTGAAAGTCATCACTTTTATTTCATACAATTTTTATTAGGCAACCATATTTCATTCACTTAGGCGAGCCGCTAAAGCGTTGTCTGTCAGCTCTCCTCGGGTCGGGTCAGGGTGGTGAGGGCGGTTTGAGGGACGTTTGACATGGCAATGTGAAGCGGCTGCATTTGCAGCTCGACACTTGAAAAAAAGTCGCATGTCCTCGCATTGAGGCCAATTGGAGATATTAACGTTTTCCGCTTTTCTTTTTTAAATTTTTAAAACTGTCATATCTTCGTTAATAATGGAAATATTAACGTTTTCCGCTTTTCTTTTTAAAATTTTTAAAACTGTCATATCTCCATTATTAACAAAGATATGACAGTTTTAAAATTTTTTTTAAAAAAAAAGCGAGAAACGTCAATATCTCCATTATTAACAAAGATATGACAGTTTTAAAATTTTATTTAAAAAAAAGCGAAAAACGTCAATATTTCCATTATTAACGAAGATATGGCAATTTCAAATTTTTTTTAAAAAAAAAGCGAAAAACGTCAATATCTCCATTATTAACAAAGAAATGACAGTTTTAAATTTTTTTAATTTTTTTTAATTTTTAAAACTGTCATATCTATGAAATTTGTTCATTTATTAAGCCAGGTTTCTCATTTGTTATACGCAAATTTGAATTAATTAGACTATAAAATATGTCAATAAAAATGTATAATTTTAAACTCGTATTCTATGCGATATATATTTTTTTAACTATGATTTCCAATTTTATTTCTTATTTTTTCGTGATTTTAATTTCGAAATATAAGAAAATTGTCTTGTATTCATTTCATATAAAAATAAAAAACAAAAACTTTTGTTTCTTACATTTTTTAATTTCGTAGAATATGTGTAATTTTTTTTTTTTTCATTGTACTCGTGGTCGTATGGGCTCTATTTGCTTTTACGACACGCCAGGGCCCGGACTGCTATGGCTAAAGCCCGAGCAACAATGCCATTAAACATGTACATCTATCCCCTCTCCCCGGCATCAGGTTGAAAAAAAAAGTGTCGCAATTGTTACATAAATTATTCACGTGTTGCGAGTCGGGGACATTCTCCGGCACGTATCCGTATCCGCTGCGAGCCGGTATAAAAACTTTCTGCTAAAGAGTTGGCAACGCTGCTTACATTTCTCAACTCAACCCCAACCCACCCTCGCCGCTCTCGAGTATGACTATATATATAAATATATATATACATATATATATATATATATGTGTGTGTATATATGCGTGTAGGTGTGTGTGTGTGTGTGTGTGTGTGTGTGATTCCTTTGCTTTCTATGTCTTTATACTTTTCTACATATTTCATGAAAATGTCAAGTCCGTCTGTTAGTTTCATGTATTTTTTGTTGTTGTTCTTCTGGTTTTTTTTCTTTTTGCATTTAAACGAGTCTGCGAAATGCGTTTTTCTGTTAAATCATGTTTGCCAAGGCAGGATGTGCTTGTGCAAAGCATTCCCACGAATGAATCTGTTGAAATACGTCTACAAAATTGTATCAGTTATTCATATTTGCTCACAACTGATTGCACAAAAATTAAAGTAATCCGCTTGTTATTTAATTTTAAAGAATAGAAATCATTTTTTTTTTGTTTCATAATTAATTAAAAAAATAAAATATAAATAAATAATAAAATATTCGGCACTTGGCCACACAATATTTTAATTGTCGGCTCATTCATAATTAATAAGGTAAGATTTTCAATTCAAGTACGATTTCAACAATTATGCAGTCTTTCGAGGCAACCAGCAAACAAACTGGCAGCATAAATTAGTTGACCCAAAGGACAAATGGAAAAAACGGCAAAGAAAACAACAACTTTTATTTGTGTTTTTTTTTTTCTTTTCTTTTTATATTGTGGTAGCTTTTGACTTCCATTGCCTTTGTGTGCGTTGTTTTCTGTGGCCCTTTTGTGTTGTTGCTGTTGTTGTTGTTGTTGCTGCTGTTGTTGTTGTTGTTGTTGTTGGACCACTGCAGCAATTGCAGCAGCCATAAAAACAATAACAACAATAAATTATTTATATTCTTTTGACCAGCAAATGGCAAAATAGAATTGGCTTAAAAGTAAAACAAAAAAAAAAAAAAAGAAGAACCCGAACAAATGTGGCAACAAATAGAATAACCTGAAAAGGCACCTGCAGTTCCGCATATATGCATAAATATGCAACTGTGTCACATGACCACAAATTTGTATGATTTAAAGTTGCAGGTGCCTTTTTTTTTTATTAAGTTTTCATACTTTGATAGCAAAGGTCTCATTGTATATTGATTTTGTGGCATGTCCGTCATGCGATCGCACCTAGAAATCTAAAATGTCAGCAATTTTCCAAATGTTCCATGTTCCACGATATTTTTCGGCCACACTAAAATTCACAAAAGCCTGTTTCTATCACAAGTTGTTTATTTTGTTTTATAAAAATTGAATAATAATAATCTGTAAGAGAAGATATTTAAATTAATATTACCAACACGAGTACATTTTAATCCGCTTTAAGCTCGAAATGCGATTGGTCGTCGAATTATGATTAAGTTGATAAGAGCAAAAAAAAGAGTTTAAAGTGAAATAAAAACACATGAGTTAAAAAAGTGAAAAAAGCTGGCGATTAGCCGACGGATTGTCCGCAAAAGCAAATGAAGTCCTGCATGCGTTGTCGAGGGACAAATGTCCTTCCTACCGATTACTGCTCCTACCCAGCACCAGAACCAGCCCTAACCTAACCCCTTACCCCTTACCCCACACTTGGCCAGGCCACGTCTCAAACAAATGCCAACTTGCCACACTAAATGTGGCAAAAGACTGAAATATGGCAAGAGTGTCGAAATTTCATTGGCTTGGCCTGCCTGTGCTGGGACAATGACTTTTACCAGATGGCAACAATAAAAAAAAAAATATATATATATATATATATATATATATATATATATAAAAAACTGATGACAAAAATCTGATCCGATTGCCGCCCAAAAGCGGCCAACTAATGCAGGGCCAAAGATGTTGGTTACGTTAGCCATGCCCATAAGCCAGCCACGCCCACCTTGGCAAACAACTTGGGCTGCATACATGCGATTTATTTTTGATTGATATTTGCGTAACTGTCAACCTCGGTGATTGATTGAAGACTTGCTCTACACACGCAAATCCGTCTGCACGCACACACTCCCGCACACACCCGCACACCCGCACACCCCTTTCAGCTGTTGCCTTTTGCCAGCACAAAGCTTGTGTACTTTTTGTGGCAGTGTCGCAAAGCTCTGTCTGAGACTGGGACTGAGATTGAGATTGAGATTGAGAGTGAGACTGAGACTCTGTCTTCGACTACACCTCTTCGACTTAGCCTGTCTGCAGTCAGCATTTTGAATAATGCGTAATACGGAATAAATAAGTGGCCTGTGCATGTGTGTGTGTGTGTGTGTGTGTGTGTGTGTGTGTGTGTGTGGTGTGTGTTTGCAAGAGAGAGTGTGCTTGACAGACGATTTGCATTTTGTTTTTGGAAATTGGTCGCTGACTTTTGCGCTTTTTGTCCACTTGGCACTCGCGAGGCAAATACATACATAAGTATTTATGTATATACATCATTTCAATGTATATACATACACACACACAAAGGCAGATGTAAAATTGCACTCTTAAATACAATTTGTTAATATAATTCAAAAATAATTATAAAATTGTCGATTTTATTTACAATTGTCGATTTCATTCATTTATACTTTAATTTGTTTGTAATACTTAATTATTTTGCAATCAATAATGAAAATGATTTTAAAATATATTATTAAATTAATTAACATTCTGCAATCAGCTTTATACATTTCTGATAAATTATATATTACAAAATTTTTCGTAATAACAATCCATTTTATTCCATTCCCTCCGCACTATATCCATAGTCGAAATTTTTAAATCTTATCCAATTTTGTCATGATTTTTTATTTCATATTTAATCCATAGTCGGATATGCAATTTTTATGTTTTATCCTATTTTACCATGATTTTTTTACAGAAAATCGGATATGTTCCTATAACTGATTGCCGTCGTTTGTCTGTAAGCTCTATCGCTATCTCTCTCTCTCTCTGTCAATCTATCTCTTCCTCTTTCGCTCTTGACAACTGCCTGAGCTCGGACTTACTTATAAGGTATTTATATACACACACACACACACACACACACATATTACTTTATATCTACATAGCGAAATGGAGGAAGGGCGAAAAAAATGGCGACAAGTAAAACAACTTAATTACTGATGCAATAATTATTTGGCTGACACAGATGCGGTGAGTGGGAAAGGGGGTTTCCCCCGTGCTCTATAAATTCATTGTCATTAGCCGCCTGCGGCTTCGTCTCGATGTCCTCGCGATTTATCTTTTTAAGCCAAAAACATTATTTTCTTTATCGTGCGCATTGCTGGCAAATCTTAACAATTAACACACTTTATGTGGCCCACTGGTAACGAGGGGGGGGGAGGGGGGACAGAGAGGAGAATTCGAGGAGCGATGTTTGGGGTGTAGCCATTGAGCAAATAAAATACATTTTTGGCCTGCCAAATCTCAGTGGCACACAGGCGCTAGGACAATCTGACAGCTGATGAAGAAGTCAATGCCATGGATAATTATCCTGATGAACTTGACGAGCATTGAGCAATGAGAAATGAGCTAGAGGCAAGGGGATACGTAGATAAGGGGATAAGGGGATAAGGGGATAAGGGGATAAGGGGATGCGGGGATTCAATGTAGCAAACTGGACCCAGTGACGCATTGCCTCATTAACGCAAAGCCAACGCACTTATTTTTCAGTATTATCCAGTGTCCTAAGCTGGAATCTGTGTCTGTGTCTGGGTGAGTGGGGGGCGTGGTCACAATGCACGCATGTCCCATGGTAACCAAAAAGTGTCTTTTAATTTGAGAGCTCATCAATTATCAGCTGTTGGCCCCTTGTCGGGACAATCTTTAACGTGGCTACCAATAAAAGTTCACAAGAACTGAATCTCCAAATCCGCTTTCAATTTTTAATTGTGCCAACGTTGCTTTTAGTCCGGCTTCTATTTGCCAGTCGCAAGCAGAATATGAGGCAACAAAATCAGCCATAACTAGAGCTATTCCTGTTTGCAACCAATGCCCCAATACCCATGCAACACTGATACCAACTGCTGTCGTTGCCGGCAGCCAAGTTGCAATCAATCACCCACAAATTTAATTAAAAATTTTCTTTTTTAATTTTATTATGATGAGTCGCTAGTCTTCATAAATGCCCCAAAAAAAAAAAAAAAAAAAATCCATCATCTAGCGAGACATATTTATGAGCATATGTTCATACAAGTATGTATATTTGTATATATGTAAATGATATACATATATATATATATATGTGTGATTCTCAAGATATTTATGTAAGATATTTTTTAAACTTTTTTTTTTGTATATTTATATATTTATAATATTCGCACACATTACGTAAACGGATGCTGGCTAATAATAATTAATTAATTTCTCGATATTTTAAGCGTTATTAAATCTATGTGAATATTACTATTATTATTAATATTAATATTAATATTAATATTAATATTAATATTAATATTAATATTAATATTTATTTAATAGTAGTAATTTGATTATTTTTATATAAGAGTTGCTTATGTCATTTTGTTTTTAATTCGACAGATGTGACTTTAAATTGTTGACAGCTTTTGGGGGGCCTGATTGTGGAGGGTGCTTTGCCAGCATAAGATGTGCGGCTTAAGGGGGTTAGCGGATGCTCAGGGCTGGAGTCGGCGTTTTGCTTACTGACAGAGGCAATAAATTGCAACAAGCGCTGCTAAGTGAGCTACGATTGGTGTCATGCTACAGCGACACACTTCTAATATGCACATAAATCATAAAACTGTCTGCATGTGTGTGTGCATCATGTGTGGGGTTGTGTGTGTGGGTGTGTTACTGTATTGCAAATGCATGTTTGGGGCAGTGCCATCAGTCAAAAATGCTTAAGCATTTCTCTATGTTAATGCCAACGCCAGGCACTGTATCTACACTGCAAAAAATGTTTAATAATCAATGTTGCTTATTATACAAATCAATCCACTGTTAATTTCTATCTCGATAATTTTGCTGAAACTTTTATTTATGTCTAACGGATGACATGGCATTTTAATATATATATTTAAATTTATTTACAGGTCAAAACTAGAAAGATTTTCGCGTTTTCGGAAATAATGTGTAAATACGCAGGAAAATTATTAATAGAAAAATTGTTATTTTCAGAAATATATTTATTCTTAATAGAAAATATTTCGAAAAGGAACAAATTTAAATGTGACTTAGAACATTATTTCTGAAATGCTGAAAATTTTAATGATTTTTACCAATATTTGTGGTTTTTTAATTTAGTCACTTTAAGTAATTCAAATTTACTTTTAGGTAACAATTTGAGGTGAGGAATCACTTCGTTTTATTTTACAGTGTATTGAGATTACCTGAGTATGCATCCTGCTATTGCACATGCTCCTTCATGCACACGCACACGCACACACATACACACACGTGCGGAGATACTCAGGGACACTCACTTGAAGCAAGGCAAGACACCCAAAGGAATTTTTGAGTGCCATTTACATCTAATAGTGCACCGACCGTCCCTTAACTTGTGTGTGTGTGTTGTGTGTGTGTGTGGGTATGATTGTGATGGCAGCAATGCTTTGCGCTTGGCCAACACATTTATCACACATTGTGCTGTCATTTACGCAGTTTACCGTTAACCCGTATTACAATGACAACAACTTCTACTTTATCTCGCTCAAAACTGCTAGTTGAGGAAATTGTAGTGAAAACCCAAGTTGCAATTTTGTCCCAATGCCAATTTAGCAGTGTCAAAGAAATTTACGAAAAAAAAAAATAAATATAGATAAACCAGTTGATAATTATTTATATAATTTTACAAGAATTTTTTTTTATTTTAGTAGGTGCAATTTTAATAGCCTCATAGAAAATAAACGAAAAAATAATTGCAATCTTCGATAACTAAATTCAAATTAATGAAATTAAATTGTAAAATAAATTTTAATATTTAAAAAAATTGATTAAGTACTAGCCAATTTTTTCCAGTGTACACACAGTTAAGAAAGCTGTTTGTCGCATCATCCACATGGCCCAAATGTCCAAACACACACACACACATACACTCAAACGCGGTAAGCTCCTTGCCAGATCCATTTCCCGGGATTCGCTTAAAATTTTTGGCAGTGCTGGAAAGCATCTTAGGCTGCATGGGCTCTGCAGGTGGTACTCGACTCTTGGTTCGGCAAAGAGCTGATGCGGTCTACTTAACACTATCATTGGGAGGCACACACACACACACACATGCAGAGTGTGCTATCTTGCGGCTAAAACTGTCAACAGCTAACTGCTTTTGTTTTTGCCTATTGCATGTTATTTTATTATCGCATTGTGCCGGCTGCCAAAAAGAGCCTATTGTAGATGGGGGCGGGGCGAAATTGGAAGGTAGAGGTTACTACTGTGTCACCACTCAAGTTCAAAAGTCAGCTAAGGCAGCCGTCGCCATAGACATAGACATAGACATAGACATATATATATATAGATATAGACACAGACAACATCATTATTGTCACACTTAACTGCGCCATTTGGAAGTGCAACTGCAGCTTGTCGACTTGTTCAAGTGCCGAATGCAAAATGCCAACGGCTAACAGTTCTCAGCGTACCAACATCAACAGTTGCGGTCAAAATATTAGTATCGCTGCTTCTTAAAAATATGTTACCCATTTTATGGTGATAAAACATATTTAATATGAACAAAAATTCAATTCGACAAAACAATAAATGATTTTGATTTCTCATCTGGAAATGTCTAGTTTTTCTAGTCGGGAAATATAAGAAATAAACTTCACTATTTTTATAATGAGATGTTAAATAATAATTGAATAAAAATATTTTTATAACTATATTTTGAGTAATTTTTTTTTTACGTTTTCCGCAATGTGTCCGCTACTAATATTTTGACCGCAGCTGTATATAGCATTTGGGTGAGCAAGGACGCGGATGGACTGAGGTGGCTTGTCCACGAATGGGATTGTGGGGGAGGGGGGGGGGTTGGTTATAGTAGGTAGTTGGGTTGTAACTCATGTTTCCATTTGGTTGGCGCTGCTCAAAGCAGATGCTGCTGCACTTTGATGGCACAACTTGAGTGTCTGGCATTTATCTAGACCGAAACGCGTTCCGAGTCCCCCCTTCAACAGTGGCTCACCTGCTGTGAAAAGAGTTTTGACTCTAGGAAACGAAGGCGCGGAACGGGACGGTGACGGGATTGGGGATGGGTGACCAACTGCTTGCACATCAAAGTTTTCTTTTTTTTTTCTTGTTGGTGTGTGCAAAAAAAGTTTTTACATCAAATTCATTTGGTCGCCTTTGTGGTGTAAGTGAATCCCAATTAAATGCCAAAATGACTTTACAGCTTAAAAAAAAAAAAAAATACGCAAACAAATAAAAAATAATTAAATTTAGCATACCCTTGCAGAGCGGAGTCTACGTCAAAATTGCATTATCAATGCAAACATTCGACGAAAGCAACATTTTGTGATGGCCAGTGACAAAAGGACAAACGGCTTAAGAAAATGAAATTACCCAAAACTCAAAGGGAATACAAAGGAAATAAGTCGCCAAAAAGTAAATGCAATGAAAATTGTTTAAGTCTTTTCGACTTTGGTAATGTTTGCTGAGCCGCTTATTGTGCATGGCTTCTTGTTTTTTCATTTTTCTTGTGGCTTTCAAATATCATTTATAACTGCCTGACTGACTATGAATAGATAGAGTTTTCGCATAAAAGAAATCTAAATTGGAAAGAAAGACGCAACTTTTTGGGAACGTTCCATTGTGTTGCTAGACGTTTTTGAGCAGGTTTCACTTGAAGCAACAAAGTTGCCAAAAAATGAGTGAATATAGCTTAAGTTGCCTCCACAGTACAACAGTACCACCGACCCCCCCCCCCCCCCAAACACCCCTCAGTTAGTTGTTAATGGTGCCTAATGTTTTGGCACACAATTTAAAGTATGTCCTTTGCTACTTACACGCTCAGAACAGAATTTTAAGGACCAGGCTCGGGCGACAAAAGTGCGACTCAGGCGGCTGGGCAAGATTTATTTCGCTTTTGCCTTGGCTCGGCCTCATTAATGTTGTTGGCTGTTGTTGTTGTTGTTGCTGTTCCTTGTGCTGTTGATGTTGATGTTGGCACAGCCTGCCATTTTCCAAATAATTACACATTTACATTTTCATAGACAATTTTGGCGCAATCATGAAATCAACTTCATTTCACTGCTGCCACTCGTAAATAAAGTCAACACAGTCTCCGCCGGTCAGTGCGGAGTGCGGAAACGTTGGCCGGAAACGGAAGTCAATGCTGCGTCTGTGCTGGGCGTATTGGCCTTGATCTGAGCCTGTACAACCAAATTAAATACATTGCACAAAATCTATGCACTCAATTATTAGACGAAATGATGAAATTTTCAATACGATACGAACTAAAAAATTGATATTGTGCAACAGCTCGATTTTTAAGAATGGAATATTTTGTCAAAAATGTAATTGGAAAATAAATATTTAATTTTTTTCCCGTGTAGCTATATGAATGTCGCTGTCGCTGTGTGACTGTGTGACTGTGTGTGTAAGAGTATGTGTGTGCTTAAGAACTAGAGTATTTTTGGGGGCAACCAGTCATTGTGGCTGCTTCAGCTGGGCAGCGTTTGCCGTTGATGTTGATGCCTATCTTTAAAAATACATAAATCATTCGCTGCATAGATTCCAAGTGTGTGTGTGTGTGTGTGTGTTACTCCTAATGTTTGTATGTGTGTGTGAAATGGACATTTGGTCTAGGCACTCATCCGGTCGTTGTAATTAATCATGGAACAAGGCGCTGACTTAATTTTCTCTTCTTTTTTGCATATTATTTGGCACTTGTACTTTGGTATTTCTCAGTTTCGTTAACAATATTTTTTGTTGTTGTTTCAGTTGTGCCAATAACAAATCGAATACATTTATCTAAATTCACTAAGAATCCATCAGAACAGATGTATATATATATATATTCAATTTGAACGAAATTTTTTAAAATGATTTCATTTTCTGTTGTTTTTGGTATTTTTGGGTGTTTGGCTCTAATTCTTGTTTGTTAATTCAGTAATTATTGTACATAATGAGCTTATCAAAGCTAATCCTAATTTATAGCTGAATAGAATATTGGAACTGATGAGTTTTTTTTTGGTCTTTATTCTCTGTCTTTTGTAAGAGTTTTGCGCAGTTGACAATTTTTTTTTGTAGTTACGGACAGCAACACAGGCATTCTGAGAGGGATGGATGATGTTTGTTCATACAATTGATTTTCAAATTTCATGCTTAATTAAATTCCATTGGTCAGAGCCAAAAAAACCGCAAAATGTTATTGCAATTGCAATTTCACTTAAAGGAACTGTGGGCGCTGACCAAGTTACTGACAAGGTTCGCCGCAAATTGTAGTCGAATTCGGACTTATTCCTCTAATAGTATAAATGTGTCCAATGCACACACACACACACACACACACAAACAGAGAGAGAGAGAGAGAGAGAGAGAGAGAGAGAGCGACAGAGAGACAGAGATTTTACACTTAAATTAAGTAAATTTCGTTCTTAAACTTATAATTCGAGAGCCTTAAGAACCTTTTGCTGATCACATTCATATCAATATTTTCTATAAGAATACTTAAAATTAAATGACATAAAAAATAAAATGTTATAGCTAAAATATTGTATATATAGTCTTAAGTGAAATCAGAAACAGTTACTAATTTTTTTTTTTTTATCAATTTCGGAGTATTTTTTTCTGAACCTGATTTTCGATTCTCAATTGAGGAGTGTCCACAATGCTCGAATGTTTTTCCGAGTGTACATTTACACATACACACATTAACACACCGATGCGCACAACACACATACGCAATTAATTATTTAAAGCCCAATAATCTGGCAATGTTATTGGTTAGGGCCTGGCCAAGAAGGGACAAGTGGACAGGCTTAATACACACGATTACAATTAAAACTTACAAGGCGCCGAAATGTACACACACACACACACTGACACACACACACACTGATACACACACACAGAAGAACGCAATTGATGCTGTGGCACGCCCATTGCCGAAATGCGCAACTAGCCACGGCTGTTGTTATTGTTGTTATTGTTGCAAGTTTATGAGCCGCACCGCCCGTTACATTCGTCATGAGGCCGTTTCGTGTGGCAAGATGTAAGCGCTGCAGACAAGGCAGCAACATTTCTGCTTATTGTTATGAGCAAGCAAGTGACCAATTATGTTGCACGCACACACACACACAAACACACACACATATACATACATACATACATACATTGAGCTGTTGTTTTGCCGATTTACCAAAGATTTCAAGCGAGTGGCAATAATTTCCAAGCGGCGCCCCATTTAATGTCTACAAACAATTAGAACTTCTCCTTTAATTTATTTATTTTTTTTTTTTCTTAATTTACACTTTTTTTTTTTCCTGTACTGTGCGGTTTGTGTTTGCAGGTTACAGCAATGGCAATGTGCACCCATCCCTATTACCGCATGCCGCGCGATCTCGCTGTTTGCTAACGCCGCTTTAATTTAACAACCCGGAGCAAGCGTTTCCGTTTGCACCCCCCCCCCCCACACACACCCTCTCGCAGCCGGGAAGCAGGGTGCTGCTCCAGTTGGAGCCAATGGCTTGGCGGTCGCCTTGCTCATTTACGCCATGTCCGCCAGCATCCTCATTAGTCCTGCCAGCTCCCGTGTTGCCCAAGTTGCCCGTTGCGCAGGCAAAAGCAATTCAAAACAACCATTTTTTTTTTCTCGATTTTTGTTGTTGCTTTTTATTTATTTTTTTTTTTACCGAGCTTTTCTGGCTTTTTTTTATTTTCATTTTTTCCCTACAATTTATGCTCTTGCTTGTTTGTTGTTCTTGTAGCATCCTGTTCTCTGTGTGTGTGTGTGTGTGTGTGTGCGCTGCTCTGCACGCAGTGGGCAGTTTTGGTTATATTGCCTGGTCTGATAATGCGGTTTGCTCGACTGTTTGCCAGACACTTGCCGGGGCAACAAATAAGTAGCAACAGCAACATCCATGTTGCGCCTGAACAAAAGAAAGTTTCAAAAGCTGACATTTATTTCAGGCATGGTTGGTGCACTGCATCCCCATGCCAAGAAGTGAGATAGTCCACGTGCAAAGCATAAATCAATTGTGTAAATATCAATACACATTTTTCAAAACTAAAAATCATATTTTGCAAAAGTTAGTGGCTAACAAAAAGCGCCAAATAATTCAACAACGGTTTTTTCTAATGTGAAATAAGTCCAAGTTTATTGTCTGCATTCTGCTCAAAAATTAAATCTCGATAATGCTGTATATAAATTTTAAATTTGATTGAAATAAAAATAAATACTTGTATTAACGATTTAATAATTTAAGTATTAAGATATGTTTTATATTATTATATTTACCATACAACGTTCGATAAGGCAATGGAATCGATGGAATCAATTGTAGCTGATGAGCCAACAACTGGCAGCGGCGACAGCAAAAGCCACCGCAACAGCAAATATAATACCCTTGAAACTCTGGGACCAGTCACAAAATGTTCAGGTTACACACACACACACACACACAGACAGACAGATTATGGTATGAGTCGACCAAATACGTGATAAAAATTATGCTACATGCAACTTGTAAGCAATAAATCTTCGATTTATTACAAAATAATTAAAATTAATGAGTAAAAATTGAAAATACGCACGTGTCGCTTCAATATAATTATGTTGATGTGCCTGTATGTGTGTGTGTGTGTGTGTGTGTGTGTGTGTGTGTGCGTAACAAACAAAAATTAAAACCATAAACTTGGACAATTGGTTTGCGCCATAAATTACATACAAGTCTCTGGTGTGGCAAGGATCTCTACTGAGGCTGTGGCTAACAAAACAGCTTTGGTCCGTGTTGATTTTCGCGATAAGAGTTGGGTGTGTCGCTGTGTGTGTGTGTGTGTGTGTGTGTGTGTGTGTGTGCGTGCGTGTGTGTGTGTGCGTGCGTGTGTGTGTGGGTGTGTCTCTACTATGCAAAGCTAAATGATGCTTTGCGTTTATTATTGTTGTAAATGCTAGATAGGTATGCGTGTTATATAAGCGCGTTTCCGTTTCCGGCAGCAGCAGTGCAAAATGGCGCTATGCATTTTACATGCGCCGAGCGGGAACAGTGTGAGTATTTACCGTTATGCACGCATTTTAATTCCAGTATTTGTTAGGAGCAGTGTGCATTGCAGCCACATTTACCCTTTCTTGTGTGCGTGTGTGCGTGTGTGTGTGCGTGTGTGTGTGTGCGTTGCGGTCATGTTGTGCTAATGATGCATGCATATTTTAACAAGAGTTGCATGCGCTTTTTTTCGTGATAATAATACGTAAGTTTAAATTAAGTACAGTTTGCTCTTTTAGTTTTTAAGGTAATACGAAATGGGTTCAAAATATATTGACAACAATTCACAAAGATTTGGAATGCATTGAAGAGCAAAATGTGAAGGAATTTTTCCACATTTTCCCATACCTAAAGACTTTTTTTGTACTTCCTGCTGTTATATATATATATATATATATATATCGAAAAAAAAATATATATATATATATATGTGTCTACTTTGATGTTATATATATATGTATATAGGATAGTATAGTACGTGTTTATCATCGTATTATTTGAATTATTCATTGAAGCATTGCTAAGTGTACATTTTGTATTTAATATGTTAAAATTACGACAAGTTCAATGCCAACAATGAAATAAATTTTAATCACATTTCCCATTAATAAATAATAATTATGAATAATATATTTTTGCTATGTGCATTTTCGAGAAATAAATTTGAAAGGCGAAACATATAAAAAACTAATAAAATAATAAATACTATCAATTTATAATAAATAATTCGAGCAGAGGTTTTCATTATATTTTCTGTTTTTTTTTTTGTAATTTGTAACGGTATTCATTTAATTTATTGATTGATGTAAACTTCAATAAATTGATGCCAACGCCAACAGTGAATTTGATTTAACTTAAAAATGTCTCTTATTCGATTTTTATTTTTATTGGTAAAACCCAGTTATGTGTTGTAAAATATAATAAAATAATGGCCAAAGTAAATATGATTACAAAAATAGATTTAACATATTAATTATATCAAAGCAGTCTTGGAAAAAATATGTATTTTAAAACACAAAAATTCTCAAAATGGCCCTATTTGTAGTTCGATTTATATTGTTTTGGCAATCAATAGTTGAAAGCAATATTTGCAGTTTAACAAAAGCTGTCAGCACAGGCTAAACAGATTAGACAAACACAAATAATAAAATAATATCGTAACTTTTGTGTATTATTTTTATGGCATGACAGAACGGAGATTTCACACTGTTTCTGTTTCTGTTTTCTGTTTCAAATTTGCAGATTGGTATTTACTCTGCCTTGTACTTTACAAATATAAATATTATTCTTAGGATAGTTGCACATATTTGCCAGACCAATGCCCAGGCAAAGGGGCAAGTGCGAAAGCAATATTAACTTTCAAGCACAATACTCAAAATGGAGAAACCACAATGGAAAACCAACAATCAAAATAAAGCTCAAAAGTAAATAAAAAAAGAGAGAAACTAAATTAAATTGAGGGTTGCAAGATTTTTAATTACGTATTGATTATTTTTCTAGCATTTTACTTCGAGTAGCTAAAGGCAAACGAACTCCGAGACCAGCTCAAAAATGTGTGCTACTGGGAGAACAGCGATCATCACATCGTCCATATTTATTTGAACCATATCACCGAAGCCCTTCAAAGCCGAAATGTAATTCCGGTGCTTCCCCGTTGATAAAGGCATCGGGTTTTGGTGCCATCTTTTTCTTTAAGGAAAAGTCATTAATCAGATAACTTACAGTCAAGTGCCACATTATGTAGACAATTAGCCAATTATCTATTTTATTTATCTATGCATCTTTATTACAAAACATTTAGCATATATGGAATTCGTATTGAATGCAACAATTCACATTTAATTAGCCATAAATATCCGAGTATCCACTCTATATACTTGTGTCATTTTACCTGTATGTCTGTACATTAAAGTCTTATCAAAAAAAACTTAGCCAAATTCATTAATTTTGGTATCTTCAATTCTATCTTTGATTATTATATACGTCAGTATATTAAATCTTTATATTCACTCAGTCAAAAATTTTCTATTTTTTTTATTTTATATTCTTTTAACCAATCAGCTTTAAGTATTTAAGCCTTTAGTCCATCTGTTAATTTTCATTTTCATTGGAATAATTAAAATATATCTATATTTTTTTTTATATACACGCATTTATCTGGTAAGTTTCCTTATATATATTATCCATATATTAAAAATTTTTTAATTTCTGAATTTTAAATTCCTGATATTAAATCCATCTTAAATTCTCTGATTATGATATGCATTCCTTAACACATGTTCTTCTGAACTTTTGATATTTTTACCTTCAGCCAATGTATAAACTTTTACATTCTATGTAGAGCTGTTGATTTCCTCAACCCCCCCTTGCTGAAGTTGCTAATTAATAAATTTGATACATTCGCTAATCATAATTAACTTTTGTTTCGATTAACAAACTTATATAGATATTTTGTCGAGCAGTTTTATATGCTTGTCCAGCAGATCCTCTGAGGCGATGACAGTGTTTACAAACGTTTGTCTAATACAAAGCACAATTTTACCATCGCCCACTGTTGCACAGACTGTTACAATAGGCATTGAGTGCTTGAAGCAGCCTTGGGCGGCAATCATCCACCCGGCACGCGTCTCCGCAAAAATGGCAATATTTTTTTTTTTTACCAAGCCACGCCCAAAATTGGCCACCATGTGTTCGGCCTCTGTATAGCTCCGCTATATGTAATCGCCCATTTGGTGTTTTACGTAGCAACGTCTGTTTGGCAGAAGTTCATCCTGCTGGCTGAGTACTTTCCATGTGCCCAGGCGCCGCTGTGTGCATACTTTGTGGCCACATATTTGAACACCTTCTCCAGGGTCTCGATGTTCTCAATCAGCATCTACTCGTGCATCGCTTGCGGTGTTTTTGTTGATCGATAGGTTTTTGAATTCCCATTACCCGATATCATCAATGCCTTAATGTGTTTTGAGTTTTTTTTTCTCTTCTTCCTGGTTGTCTGCAATACGATATATATCGCTATGCTGATATACGCATATATGATGAGCACTGCCTTGATGGCAATGAGCACACACTGCAACAACAAATTCAACATGATATTGCAAATCTACACAATTATTCAAAAATATATTTATATATAAACTTTTCAGAATTGCAATGCGTACAATATTTTTTTTAAATTTTTTTTTATTGAGCACCTTCTTTAAAATGGTTATTAGCAGTCACAAAAATAAAATAGTTTATTTCAAGTTGTATGATTTTAAGAAATATCAGCCAAATTGGTTTTTTAACAACATCACCTCAATAAACATACTTTGTAACTTCAATAAAATTCAAACTAAGCGAAGTAAAAGTATAGATCAGTGTTGTATCGATGAATATAATTATTCAATGAACCCTTTTGTATTGTAAAATAGATTAAATAGATTAAATGCTAAAATTCATAATTCTATGTACAAAGAGAACAAAATTATTTTAGTTTGTATTTTAGTTTCATAACGAAAGTTGCAGAAAACTTCGAGTCTCATATGCCAATTGTATTTATTTTCTTATTTGTTTGTCTCGATAAGTTTGCAAAATTAAAATTTGATTTAAACACGGAATGCGCTTAACTAGCTTAAATGGTAATCAATCTTTCATCCTAAACAAATATATTTCATTTAAAATATAAAGCTGACTGTCTGCCGGCATGGCTTCTCTTCTTCTTCTTCTTAGCCTTGTTTCTGAACTACATCTCATTTGCACCCTTACTGAAAGTGGCCGAGGCAAGAAAATTGTGTGAGCGAAAAGAAACTTTCAAGCAACTGCTATAAGTATGCAATACATTTTGCTGTCTCCCATTTGCTTGGCCTGTGCCTTTAAACCAGCAATATAATGAAATGGCGCCCAATACACACACACACATACACACACACACACACACAGACACACACACGCACAGCATCCCCGTCTCATTTGCAACACGTTCGCAGTGGAGCCGCCTTGAAATGTTGTTTTGTATTATAAACAAATTCACACGTTTCGAAATTCGAAATTCGAACTCAAGCCGAAACAGCTTCGTGCATTTCTCTTATATGACTGAAGAGAGCCAAAGCATTTTCCATTCTCTTTGCCATGAATTCGTTCGCTCATTTTCAAGCTGCTCTATCAAATTGCAGTACGGCAGACAGAGAGACCGAAAGAGAGAGAGAAAGAGAGAGATAGGTTAGACAAAGAGAGTTGCGCATATAACACACGCTAATCAAATTACACATTAGCAATTTTTACATGCTTGTTGTTGTTGTTGCTGTTGCTGTTGTTATTGTTTGTTTGTTATTAGCAGCAGCAGCGATTTTTCGACTATATTTTGTAGATTCAACTTTCGGCAATTGGCAATTGCAATTATCACAGCTGGCTGACAGAATGTCTTGGCTCAATGTCAATTACAGACGCTGCGAGCACTTAATTGCAACAAATAAATCATAGACAGCAACATTTTAGGTTGTGGCACTCAACCCATCACATTATTCGATTGTTCTTGACTCACAGATACCCTGTGTCCATCTCTCTAAACTAAGCGAAGTTCTTTAAGCTCTCAATATAATCTGTTCAGCAAAAAAATTGAATTTTCATAAATTCTTCTAATCCTACTTCTATTACTTGTTCTATTTCATAATTATAAAATTAATAAAATAAATTGTTAAACTAAAGATAATAATGTGAAATGTGGTGATTAATAATTTTAAATTTATTAATAAATTAAAAAGATCAAACGATTATAATTGCATATTGATTATATGCGTTATTTTAATATAATTTAATATAATGCGTTAAGTAATAACTTTTTAAAGAATATATAAAATTAACTCTTCTAACGCCTATCATGTTTATTAAAAAAAATAGTAGAATTTTTCGATGTTTTTTTTTTTTGAATTATTTTTACACTTTTATTTGAAAAGGGTATTTGAAGTGCGGTATGCCAGAGTCGGTTAGTCGCATTGTTTATTGATGTTGCGCCTGTGTTCGTGAGTAAAATGTGAAAATTATTATTGGTGAGCATCGTTGACCGTTGTAGTGGACACAGTGAAACCGGTGTGTGTGTGTGTGCTTGTGTGTGTTTCAGTTGCGTTCCGCACATAAATGTTAAGTACGCGTGTTGCTCATATGAAGCTCACGTTCTCACACATGACTACTTACTCAACACATGCACAAGTTAATAGCTTTAAGCTATATATATATATATATTTATATTTATATATATATAGTATATACAGTTTCGATCAAAATGCTGCTTCTCAAAGACATTTAATAAAAAATATGCTCCATTTTATGCTGGTAAAATGGAGACCTCTTCAAAATTTTCCATTTTAAGTAAAAATTCAATTCTGCACATCAAAAAAATGTTTGGTTTTAAATACTAAACATAGTAAAATCTTCACTTAAGTTCCATTAGTTTTATAATGTTGAATTTAAATAATAATTTAATAAAACTAAATACAAAAATTAAATATTTAATAATATTTATATATATTTTCTATGATAACTTTTTATTTACTTATCTTCAGTATTGATTTGTGCTTAGATTACATTTGCATAATTTTTAAGCTGTAATTTTAAAGAATTATTTTTCTTAAATATGTGAGCTCTACTATTATCTTGACCGCAGCTGTACATTTATAAATACCGTTACTCGCTTTCACACTCACGTGAAATGGCACACAGCGCGTGAAACATTCGTCGATGATGAATGCGCATAAAGTCGCCATAAATAACATTTTTTGTCCCCAGACATTTTCGTCTTGTTTGTTATTGTTTTTCGTATTGTTGTTGTTGTTGTTCTTGTTGTTGTTGTTGTTGGGGCGATGATATTATGCCGGAAACGAAAATCACACGCTTCAAAAGTTTAAATGACTTAATTCGCTTGAATTTGCAGCGCGCCTCCAAATGGGCGTGACCCGTCCGAATATATCCCTGCGACTGCCTTGCTCCCCCAATATTTAGGCGTTCACCTATTGATTTTTGCCATTCTCTTCTTACCGTTGTTTTAAGCTCTTCATAATTGTTTTCTCTTTTTTCTATTCGATTGCGGTTTTTATATGACTTTGCCATCCGTTTTATTTTTGGTTGTTTGTTCTTCCGTAGTGCTTTTCTTTGGTGTCTTTTTTTTGTTGTTGTTGTCGTTGTGTTTCTTTTGTTCTTTTGGGTGAGAATTGATATTCTGTGTGTGTTTTTGGGTGTGTGCTGACCCAAATGTGTGTGTGACTGAGGCGGAAGTGAGCTTCACTGTACCCGTCTTAATTTATGTCTGCCCAGGCACGAACATTGTGCTATTTTTCTGTTGCCAAACACATCGCAAAAGTCTAACACGTGATCAAACAACTGCAATGTTAAGAAAGTCAAATTCAAATTTGTCAAAAATTTTACATCTCTTTTGTATTTTCCTATTGGCCGCATTGCAAATTCCAATTAATGTTGTGTTCAGCTAGAAATGTGACTAATAACATGGCCCAACCGGAACCAAAACAAGTATCAAATTTAGATGACTCTGGATCACACCTGCCCATGCGGAAAACCGTTCCGACGAAAAACTAATCTGCTTAGCATCCAACATGCTTAAACCCTAGCAAAGCTCGTTTGGATCACACAAATGTCAGCGCGTCCCGGTTTTACTGGCATTCGCTGTAGTCGCGATGAAAGGAACTTTCAGTTTATCGCGCTTCCCTTTCACTCGCCTGTTAGTATTTCCAATTTTTTTTCTCTTTTTCAAAAATATTGCTGTTTGTGCCACACAGAATTTGGGAAATAAAATAAAATGCGTCGACATTTTTTTTCTTCTTTTTTTTTTCGAAAAAATGCAGTTTGGCAGCCCGGTAAAGTCGATAAGCTCAGGGGGGGCAGATTGTAGGCGAAAGCGTGGCCAGCCTCAAGTTATGCAAATATGCACGACTAGGTGAATATGCAAGGCACATGGAGTCGGAAAAACAAAATAACAGAATCAAAATCAAAATCACAATCGGAATCAGAATCAGAATCCGAATCAGAATCCGAATCAGAAACACAAGCCACACACACACAGAGCAGCAACCACGTGAATGGCAACAACAATTGGCAGCATTTGAGATGAAATGTCTAGCCACGTTCTGAATGACGACAATTCACTCAATTTGAGGCGCAACTTGGTTGGCACATGCAAAATTCAAACAAATCCTCAACATCATCCGCTCGTCACCTTGCCAATAAACCCCCCACCCTCCCCTACCAACCGCACAAAATAGTAGCAAGGATTTTGTACTTTTGCATTTTGACATTTGATGCCAGCAATTGAGAGATGCCGCCACAACAAACATCATCATAACTTCTTAGACGGTGCAAAAGATTTGTGCGTGCAGAAATTATGGGGCTGACTGAGCCTTTCGTAGTTGCCCTGTTCGATCTATTCGCGAGTTCCCTCCCCCCATCCCATCCCATCTGATGTGTTGACTGCCTTTTGGTATAAGCTGTGCATATTTTGCCATTTGCATAAACATCAGCCGACAAGCAGACAATTGACAGCAAAACAAGGCGCTTAACTTGTGCGGAAAAGATGATGCAGAAGATTTGCTCTGCATATGTTCTTGGTATATTCAAAATGTAGCTGAAAAGAATAAAATAAATATGTACATACTAAAAATGAACTATATATGTTCAAAATACAGATATAAAAAAAAATACAAATATTTATGTACATATGGATGCAGATTGAAGGTAAAACACTGTTGAGGTGTTGAGCAAGCGATGCATATGGACCCCAAATAAAGATAAAGCTAACAACTACAAATTTAAAAAAAATATATATTTTTATAAAATCTATCTTACGAAACTAAACAAAATATCACTTTGAAAATTTCTTCGCTTGCGATGCGATAAATCTATGCAACTGAAATATGTTTTGATATATTTACAAGTACATACAGTCAATACATACATATATACAGGCAGACCCTTCACATCCATCCAATCCGATGGATAAAAGACAATATCCTACGAATAAGCAAATTTTACATTGAACAAGTTTCAATTGTTGAAGCCCCTGTCGATTTGGCTCAAAATGTGTAGCTGAGCTTTTCGATTTGAATTTCAATTGTGGCAGCTGGTTGGTCTTGGCCTTGGTCTTGCTGGGATTTGGTTGATGGCTGTCCTGGTACCGACAATTAATACAACAAATTTGATTACTCAAGTCGGATTGATGTTAGGTTAGAGATAAACATTATTGGGACAAGTCGCCGTTGCCGTTGCTGTTGCTGCAATTGCGAAAGCGACCAGCAAAGCGAAACATGAATTTTAAATTGAGTCAAGCAACAAAATCGGTTATCCTTGTCGACTTTGTCTGTCAGTAATTTTTGTTTTGTTCTTTTCTTTTTTTCTTTTTTTTTTTTTTTGTATTGGCAGTGAGAAATCAGAACTGGACAGCAGCACTTGAGCATAAAATGGAGAGCAGGCGAGCAGGTGAGCGGAGAGCAGAGACGAGGTTGGAGCAAAGTCGACACAAGGTGGGTTCGGTTGGTGTTAAGCTGACAGACATTCAGTGCGGGGCAGGTGTGCCACGTCTGTGTGTGTGTGTGTGTGTGTTTGTGTGTGTGTTTGTGTGTGTGTGTGTTTGTGTGTGTGTTTGTGTGTGTGTGCTTACTGCCAAGCCTCGATAACGTTGTTGTAGGCTCAGCACTTTAGCTCATTTTCATGCAATGCAGCATCTCCATTTTTGGCCATTTTTAGTCGTAGGCAGAACATTTTGTTGCTTAATGCATGGCCAACTTCAGCTGTGGCTGTCTGGCAGCAGAATGGAAATTAGATTTCTTTGGGTTTTCAGTCTCTATTCTCCATTCTCCATTCTCTATTCTCTATTCTTTTTATGCTATGCACTGAGCAACAAACCTTTATGCTTTATGCTCCTTGTCGCCTCTGCATGGGTTTGACAGTTTTCTATGCATCTGAAATTGGCAAATCACTGTTAACGCTTTTTGTTGGCTTCAGTTAACAATTAGACTGAGAATGCTGGCGATTCAAGGCAAAAAATATGAAAGAAAAATATAAATAAAACTGATAAATGCAAATAATATTATAAATTCACGTGCCTGTTTTACGCTAATCAAGGCAAATTTAATATAATAAAAACATAAAATAAAAACTGATAAAAGCAAATTAGAATTAATAAAAAAAAACTAGTAAAAGCAAATAAGAATTAATAAAAATTAAAAAAAAACTAGTAAAAGCAAATAAGAATTAATATAAAAAATATAATTGCAATTGATTGAGAGAAATAATTATTAAAAATGTACTTGTCTGAGACTAATTTAGTTTATATATATATAATATATATATATATATATATATATATATATATTTAAGATATATATATATGTCTATATATATACAATGCGATGTGTTTTGGAGGTGAGCGGCTATTGACTGATTGCGTTTTGCAAATGGCTATTAACTTCAGCCCGAGTTGACTTTCTTACCTGCTGCGTGATTAATTGATGAGGCATCTGCAGGCAAGGATGCGGTGCTCATTAGCGACTACACATCCAGTGAATGATGTATGATGCCTTCTCACACTTCACATGTGTTGTGTGATATGTCTACGTCTCTCTCTGAGTGTATTTGTGTGAGTGTGTGTGTGAGTGTGTGTGTGTGGGTGTAAGCTATCAAGTCAAAGTCGAAGCTGACAAGATCGAGGCAAGAAAAACCCGTTGATAACCTGAAAATGCAATTTTGCAAGTGTCGTTGTGGAACAGTCAGCGAAAAGCCAAAGACCACACAATAAAACACACACACACACACGCATACACACACGCACGCACATACACATGGATAAATAGTTAGATATATGGGATGACTTGGTATGCTGTGACCCACGGGCAGGGGACGGGGTGCAAATAAAATGCACATAACACGCCTCATCAACTATAAGCTACAAATGACAGCAGCGCAACAAAATAGCTTGCAGCACTGCCACACACCCACGCTACACACAGGACGCGAGTGTATCTGATTATACACACAACAACAAAAAAAAAAAAAAAAAAAAAGAAGAAGAAAATGTGAATGGAAGCGTCTTCCACGTGTTGCAAGTGAGGAAATATGCGTGATGAGTGAGTTGGTGAAAACATTTCACAAGAGTTAAGCATGGGAAAACAGGGAGAAGTTAGTTTAGTTGTCAACTGGTTGCAGTCTCGTTTCAAATTGCACCTATGTCGAGAGGCAATCACAGAGCGAGACATGGACACTGAGCTGGACGTTGCCATCGTGTCGTGGATATCCTTGCATCGTTGTGGCAATCTATATTTATTTTTAAGCGTTATGCATTGAAGTGCAACGTTTGCTTTGCCAAACAACAGCAGTGCAAAATGTCACCACCATTGTCCCACGGTCTCGTCTCATTCGTCATACTCATGGGCTTCCAGGCGTTATCTTCCCTCCCCTCCATCCCCCCGAACACATGGTGATGCTCCTGCCTCGGCTCCGTCGAGCGCGAACGCTTTGCCTTTGTAAATATTTATGGAAAGATTCCCGTATGATTTATGACAATGATAATCTCGCATGCACAATGACGTGTAAGAAATATGAGTTGATATATTCTAAACAAATATTTAATTCGCATTGCCAGCAAGCAGCAAGCAGCAAGCGGCAAGCAGCAAGCGGCAAGGACATGTGTCTAATGCCGCACACGCACTAGGCAAAGGATGTAGCTCTCGCAATTCTCAGATCCATTTGCGTAATACTCATTTATTTAAATATACATTTCTGTGTACATATGCCAGAGGTCTCAGGTAATTACGAATTTAAAGGTTAATTGTAGAGCCATAATCAGATTTCATTTCTTTGCTTTAATAAACAATGTCTACGAATGACAAACAGCTTCTCATTTTTTATACACTGAACACATTAAGTAGCAAGAAAGAAGCATCTTATATATATATATATATATTTATAAATATATTTTCTTGATCAGGATCTATAGCCGAGTCGATAGTATAAATATAAACAAATAAATATCCTATTAAATTTAAAGTTTTTTTTTGTAATATTTATCACCTGTACAGATTTTTAGAAAAAAATAGCTTTAACTCGGACAACTACAGATTTTCGAATCGAAAGAATCTTCTCTATCGAACTGCACTCTAGAAATACGATATCATCTAGGAACTCAATTAAATGAGTTCAAATAAGAAAAATAAAGTGAAAAAGTGTCTTGCATATGATATTATTAAATTGGGGTCTTGTGCACTGCGATTTATTGGATCTATTGTGGCCCCTTTTGAGCTTATAGCGCCTCCATATTGTAATGAATATTAACGCTCACGCAGCACAGACACAATCCAACACACACACACACACACACACACACACACACACACACACACACACACACGCAATATGTGTTAACAAATCTTGGGGTTCGGGCGTTTTTTTTTTTTATTTCCCGAAATCGAATGCCCAAACAAAGATCGTTAATATTGCGTCCAACAAAGAATGGATTCAAGATAAGGAGCCAAGCACGTTTGGGAGTCGATCCCTGCTGGTTGCACAATTTTTCTAAATCAGGTTCGCACACATGCTTTTGCACAATTCCATTTTTAGTCCATTTTAAGCATGTTAATTAGTTATTTATTGATATCATACAGTTAAAGATACAACAGAAATTAAACTATCGATATCGATAATAAACACAAACAAAATAGCAATGCAAATCGTTTCATAATTTTCCAAAACATTTATATGCTCAAAACATTGAAATCTTGCTCGATCATTGAATTAATATGCAACTCATAACGCATCTTGTGCTTCTCAGATAGACATAAAGCTTGGACTATATTATTTCCCATTGCCAGGACAGTGTCACTATCGGATAGGCTAGTTGTCCAGATGGATATTGTGTTGCTTTTAGCACCTATGCTAACAAAAGCTCCGCATATTTCATCCATATAGCCAAATACTCCATCAATCAAGCATACCATCTAAGGATTAATTGATTAAAAATTGGTGAATCGATTGCAATTGGTGATGCTGATGATCTTACCACATATTCCCATAAGTAATCCAAATGATCAGAGAGTTTCTTTCGGATAGTGAGAACCCAGCGACCGCCATTCATTTGAAAAGGATCCTCCCAAATGGGGAGTATGTTGCTCTTGAAGAACGAATAGTGACAATCCACAAGGAGTTGTGACGGCGGCTTGTAATATACCGACAATTCTTCGCTTCTGGTAAAGCTGCCTAATTTATTAAGTATGCCCGGCCAGGTCAGCAAGGGGTCATAAATGCTATACCATAGCTTCCAAGTTATGAGCGATGGCTGAATGGATAAAACAGCAACATCTTCATCCGTAGTTGAAGATTCTTGTGTTGGTGGTATTTCGTCTGATACTTCAGATACTAAGGCTTGATCCGTTTCCAGTTCAGCAGAAGCCATGTTGTTGGCTTCTGTGATTATTTGCTCTTTAACATAATTGCCATAGGGCTTGGGTGCCCTATTTTTGCTTTTGAAAATTGACCGAAGAACACGAAACATAATTAAGCTTTTCAACGGTTGTTATAAAGTACAAGTAAAATTTCTTTTTTGAATACAATTTTTGATATATTCAACTCAAATATGATCTGCAAGTGTACTCAGACTGAGTATAATGATTAATTACTATAACTTAGCCTACTTCAATCTTTCACAAAAATTTTGGATCAGAAACAAAATTTTAAAAACGAAAGTTACTCAAATTAAATATAATAAATAAATAAAAGCTTGGTAAATAAAAGTAAAAATAATAAATTTGCCAAATTATTAAATGAAGTAAATAAATTTATACGGGTATCGATATACACATATCGATAGCGGATATAGACATATCGATATGCACATATCGATAGCGGAAACTATCACAAACTATAAATAAATTTCCGTTTGTATCTTTGTAGTGTGCACCGCTACTTTCCCTCTCCCTCCCCTTGTCCAGCTCCCTCAATTGCCGTTATTCTCGGCTCTTTCGCTGTCTTTCGATTTTGTTGCTGTTGCAATTGTTTAAAGCCATTTTATTTATTACATTCGTTAAATTTAAATATTCGTTTAATTTCATTTTATTTAATTTATATTTATATTGTTCAATATTATTATATAAATATTAATATTCAGTTTGAAAAGAATTTCACCTTTTGCTAAAATATCTCATTTAGTCAAAGCCACATTTGGTACTTGCTTGTTTAAGCCAATTAAGAAATTCTGACTAACTGTTATTAATTGCTGATTTGTCACTAGTTGCCAGTTAATGCAAATGATAATGCATTTTTTGAGATCGGATATGTTGTGCGTGATCAGAAAATCGTTTCAGCTATTTTCAAAAGTGATTATTTATTTTTATTTTATTTATCGGGAGTCTTGTGCACTGCGACCTAATAGATCTATTGTGCCTCCTTCCGAGCTTAAAGCTCTTCCAACAACCCCAGTTCCTGAACGAAAGTCAGGATCTTTGATGGATCGAGGGCTGCCATGTCTTTGACATTCATAAAAAGCATCCCTAGGATGCTGCATCATTTCCTGGCAAGCGCGATGCATTCTGCTAGGATGTGAGTTGAAGACTCCTCCTCGACTTCACAAAACCTACATTGACTGTTGTTACAGATACCCATTTTGGACAGGCGGCTTTTTAGTCTACAATGTCCTGTCAGTAGACCGACAAGTATCCTTAGCCTATTCCTAGCCATGGATATTACTTGCTTAAATCGTTTATGATTATAGCCGCTCAAAAGACATTTGGCCTGTCGGAGTCCTGGTGTTCCTTTCCAGCTCCGTAGTCTCCTTTGTCTTTCTTCGTTTCTGGTTTTGCGTATGGACATAATATAAACATGTAAAAACATAAAGCTGGATAACTAAAATAGCTTATTTATTAATGAAATTGAATGCATAGTTAAAAGCTGAAATATTATTAACATAATAAAACTTAATAAATTGCATATCTATTCAACAATTGATTTCAAAATCTGTGATTTGATTTGAGCTTTAAGCTTAAGCATATCATCAAGAATTTAAGCAACCTCAAGCGAACATATAGAATAATGATTATCTAATTGAGTATGTTATGAAATAATCAGGAGTTCTAATTAATCATTTTAAAACAAATTATTTAACACGCTCAAATTGTGCCCACTAAAAAAAGGGTTATCAAAACAGCTGCCATTTTGGCGCATAAGTTGAGGACACACAATTTGGTGACTGGTACCCAAAAGGGGTACAGGACATGCGGACATGGTAAATTTACACGTGATGGCCATGGGTGGTGAAAAAAAGGGCGGATTCCTATTTAACCCAGATAACCCAAAGCCAGGGCAGCTGGGCCTTTGTGCCTTTGGCGCCCATACAAATGACTAAATCCATAAATAGATCCTGCGTCCTGTCCGCCTTTCACTGACCCAACCAGCGACAATCAGTTGATTTTTTTCCATATCCCATTTCTTATTTACCCATTTTTTTTTTTTCTTTTGGTATTTCTTTTTTACCCTCCATAATCGATAAATGATTTTGTTTAGCTTTCTTGTATGTTGATATCTATTTTTCAAGCCTGCACGCTGAACATGGACCGCATCCGGGACTACTTATGCAATGAGAAATGTGTGGGTGAAGGGAAGGTGGGCATGTGGTGGGGTTCTATGTAAAATAGCCATAGGTTAGTTGTTAGGACAACTGAGTAAAAAAAAAAAAAAAAATGAAAATAAAGAAGCGAACTAAAGCTGAACCCAAACTAAACACCACCGAACCGAAGCCGTATGACATAACAAAAAGGATTTGGACTTAAGCAGCTTACACGTAAACAGCACGTACACACACACACACACACACGCAGACACTCAGACACACACACGCAGACACTCACACACACACGCAGACACACGCAGACACACACACACACATACACACAATGCAAAAATGTTGCTTACTTTTATGCAGATTATGAACATGGTTGTTATAGTTACGAGTTTCGAGTTACGAGAAGGTTTCTGTCAAGGTAGCAGCGTTTATCTTGTTGCAGCTGACGCCCCAAGACTTGCCGTGCACCCACAGTTGCATGAAATTTATGCCACAGGGCACACAGTGGGCGCCCCCCAAAGATGTCTTAAGTTCAACAACGGAAATCTCAAATCCCGAGACGGAGACAAAGCCAAAAAAAAAAAAAAGAGAGACAACCAAGCAACGAATCTCAGTCTAGTCATTCCATGTCCAAGTAGTCTTTTTGCTTCACATTTACACAGTCGCGCCTGCGCAGGGCGCGGCAGGGCGAGGAGTCTGTGACTCGACCACAAGTGCCAAGGCTAAAGGATGTAGCAGCAGCAGAGCCGGAACCTAGATGAGTGGCAAATATGCTAAATGCAAGATGTCTGCCTGCCTGCCTGCCTGCCCCCTGCCTGCCTGCCTCCTGCCTGCCCCCTGCATAACTTCCGTTTCATTTCGTTTCGTTTTGTTTTGTTCTATTCCGTTCCATTCCCCTCGTCAGTCCGTGTTTCGCCTTTGTTTCTCTCTGCATGCAAATGAGCGTCATATTTTCTTTGCCATTTTCATAGCAGTTTACCCCCCTCCTCCACCACCACCCCACCCATTTTCTTGCTTTCCTCTTGCCATGTAAAACTTTCAACTTTGCATCGTTTCTATTTCCCGTCCATCTCCATTTGCTCCTTCAACCCAGCGGTTGATTCTTAAATCACCTTTTTTTCTCAAATATTTCTCATCTTTAGTTTTTGAGCTATAGGCATAAATTGCGAGAGGGAGAGAGAGAGAGACGAGATTTACGAGTGACAATCCACATTGGGATGGGATTTGTCAGTTGCTGCTGCTTGTGTAAAGCAAAAAAAAAAAAAACACCACAAAAAACCACAAAATTCATATTTACTTTTTATAGAAAAGTGCTGTCAATACGAATAATGATGATGGAAAAGTCGTCCCTTATCAGTTGACCGTAATAAATATAAGTATATCAATAAAATTCAATTCAAATGACTGCATTCTAATCAAAAATGTGATATACAAGAGCGAACGGAGCGACGGGACTTTAGCCCGAAATCTTCTGAGTCTGAAGTCTGACGACGTCTCCATTTGGCCACTTGGCTTAAAATAAACAATAATTTATATTTTCTTCAACTTTGATTTGGTAATATTATTGCTGGATATTTATTCGCTTGGAATATATATATTGGCTCAAACTATATATTTTACAATATTTATTAAATGGTTTTTTTAAAAATTGCATATATAATAAATATGGCCAGAAGATGTTTTAGATTAGATTAGATTCAAGCTATTAAAGGTTCATGGAGTGATAGAGAGAGAGAGAGAGTGTTTGTGTGATAGAAAGAAAGTGAGAGAGAGAGAGGGTGTGAGAGAGAGAGAGAGAGAATGAGAAACTTTTACAATCCATGTGTGTAATTTATAATGTTATTTTATGCCAGCATGTTTAGCACAGATGCAATCAATCTTTAATTAAATATAAAAATGCAAGCACACACACACTCACACACACACCCACCCACCTCACAGCGAGTGCAAATAATTGCATATTATGCATACAATGTGTATGCAGCTCCGAGCTCCGAGCTCCGAGCTCCGAGCACCGAGCACCGAGCAATGTTTGCATTTCATGTCTGTAGTTGGAAACTTGGCTTAATTTACTTGTGCTTGCATCATCCACCCTTAGTTGCAACTATATAGCCGTTCGTCTTACATCTCGTCACAACAACAACAACAACAACAAGAACAGCAACAGCAAATTGCAGCAAATTTGTCAGAAATCAAAAGTACTAAAAGTTATTTATATTATTTTTTTACTGGCAGCCAGCAGCAGCTGCTCTCTAAGAGCAACACACCCAATGGCAAGGGGCATGTGCAAGGGCGGCGGCGGCGGCGGCGGCGAGGTTGTTGTGCGTGTTTCACTTGCTTTTTGGCAACGAATTCGTGCATCCTTGCATCCTTGCTAAAGTCGCGCAGTTTCCGTCGTCTCCGATGGTAGCCAAGTTGATGACTTCACATGCAGCTCGCATTTAGTTGTTTGCATTTGCCACATCACTTATATATATATATATATATGTGTGTTTGTGTGTGTGTGTGTGTGTGCACTTAAGTGCATCTCGCAATTTGCCTGTCTATTTTTATATCAGTCTCTCACAATCTCTGGTGGCCTGCCTCGTCGGACTAATAGCTTGATAAACTATATTTCGCGCTTTTAAAATGGATGACACATGCATTCACCTCTACCCCCCACAACACACTCTCCGCCCACTTCCCCCCCCCACCCATCGCTCTGTTGTTATTTTAGTTTTCTTGCGCTGCCAAATCAGAGAAAAATTTATCATTTATTTTACAATAAATTTTGGTACTTAAGTGTAGCTCGAATATACACACACACACACACGCACACACGCACACTCACATTTGCTATACATTTTTTATACAAATTTATGAATGCCATCCACAGATCGATTAATGCATTTAGACGGGCTAAGCAGGGGACAAGACAAGATTGTTGCTAACAACTTTCAATATGGTGCTGAAAGAATCAGTAATCAAAAATTGCCCCTCAGCTTATTTGTTTCCTGTGTCTATTACTGTGTGTGTGTGTGTGGGTGTGCGTGTGTGTGCGTTTGTGTGAGGCAAGTCTCAGTTGCGCCCCCAAGTTTGTCGTTGAATTGCTCGTTTGCCAAGGAATTTCTCTTTTAACTTTTGATTTTTTTCCTTCTTCGTTTTTTTTTTTTTTTGTTTGATATTTTCCCTTTTTTTTTTTTCTTTGCACTGCCTGGCTGAGTGCTGCGACAGGAGCTGGCAGCATAACGGGCTGAGCACATTGCACAGGGCACATGGCACATGGCACATGGCACAGGGCACACGGCATACGAAGCACGGGAGAAGAGTACTCGTATGATGAAATACAAATTAAATTTCCACGCACAAAAAATCAGATATGAAATGTAAAACGTAAACGAGAGCCTCAGCAGCAGCAAGAGATTGCAGATTGGGGATAGGCTAAGGGCCAAGGGAGCTCAGAGATGAGAGATGAGGGTTGAGAGACAGCAGAGACAGCAGAGGCAGAAGCAGAAGCAGAAGCAGGCGCAGAGCCATCGGCACAGCCAGGGGCTGAGGCAGCATCAACAGATCCCAGCAGCAAGGAGCACATGAGACTCAAGCCTTATGCTCCTCAATCCCATACAGACCGCTCATTGTTGTTCGCTGGCATTACCATGACGCCATCAAGACAAAGACGCTTTATCAACGCTCCTGTCTTTATACCCTGTAAATGTCAAACGTTGGGTTTATTTGCTAGATTCAACAAAACACTTGAATTCGACAGGCTTTTGAGAATAGCATCATTATTATACACTTATATAAAAAAAATAGTCATAATTTCTAAAACTTATAGTTTTGGCTTTCTTAAACTTCGCCTTTGTGAATTTTAGATATTGTTTATATAATTTGTAAATATTATTTATATAAAATAAAAAAGTCGATTTTCATTTCACGAGGATTTACTACAATTTTAGTTGATCTTTTCGCTGAGTGTAGTTAAAATTCTTTGAAATATTGAAATTTTCAAGAATTTATTTTCGAACCGGGCATATCACAGTCGATCATCTATAGACGAACTGTGTTTTTTTTTTTTTTTTTTTGCTTTTAAAGGGGGCTCAAAATATGCAGTTCACAGCAATTGGAGGTAAATTTAAATGAAGCAACTCCCTGCCCCTCTGCCCCTGTGCAGAGCACGTCTTGTAATATGGTAAAGGAACTTAGGAACTCAAAACAAATCAGCACTTCACAACTGCCACAGCTCCCACGCCCCCTCTCGCCCTGCACTTTCATTGCGTAAATGCGTAAAAAAAGGCGTATATTTTTTGCATGAAATTTGATTTGAAATGGAGAAAGTTCTGCTAAGAGCTAAGTGCTGATGCAATGTATTCCTGTCTGATTGTTTGCTTGTTTGTTTGTTTTTTTAATATGTTTTTTTTTTTGGTTGTGCAATATGTGTGTGTGTGTGTGTGTGCAGATAACAAACAGAACTGGTTCCATTACAGTGCATTATTTTCTTAACAGAACTAGAATTTGAAGTGCCATGATATATTGACGGAAGAATTGCCGACTCCCAACTAAATTTCAACTAATACCAGCAAAGTGCTCTTGTATTATTTTGAATTCATTTTTTTTTTATTTATTCATTTATTTAGTACAAGCTAAAAATAGTGCAGAAATTTTAATAGGCTGTTATAAATAATAGTTTTGAATTAAAGTTACCATTTAAAATCAGAACAAAGAATTTTAGTAGGTCCAATAGTAAATTAGAATAATAGCATAAAAGAACATTTTGTAAACTAGATTTAAGCGTATTTTTTTTTTTTTGAAACTGTGCAATTCAAATATTATATGAAAATATTTGTTACTGTTAATATACAAATCTAAATAAATCGGAACATGTCATGCGATATTAGAAAAGGCGGCTTTGGCATAAGCTTTCCATAAAAGTCTTTTGCATTTGACTTGCATTCAAATTGCCCATTTATATTGAGATGATAATGCTGCAATAAACATAATTTCTCTTGGCATTTGCTGTCAATTCGTGGCATAAAGATAGAGCACATACATGCATGCACATACATACATACATACATATAAATACGTATTCAGGATAATTTAGTATTCGTGTATGCAACGCTCCGCAAGGATAATAATTTGTATTTACGCGCATTTGCCATGTGCCGTGTGCGAAATGTAAAGCGAAAACCGCACACACACACACACACAGGCACACACACACACAGATACACTAATATATATATATACATGCATATACAGTTAGCAAATAGTCGAGGATCCGTGCCTGCCATTCGTGGTGGCCTTTGGCCTTAGGTCACCTGCTCCGCGACTGCCGCCATCAATTGACAGTCAGAGATACATTGTTGCAAATAGATACAAGCTCGTATTGCAAATGTATATCCTTCCATTGGTGACTGCTGCTGTTATTGTTGTCGTTGTCGTTGCTGCCATTGAGTACATATAAAAACAATAAGCACAATGCCAAAAACAACACCAGCAGCAACAGCAGCAACATCAGCAGCAACAGCAACAACAGCAAAAGCAGCAGCAGCAGCCACATTGCTGCGATGTGGTCGATGGCAGAGGCAAGCAGATACACCAATAAATATTAATAAATTTCACATGATCATAAAAATGAATTTGTGAATCCCACACGCACACACACACATATACACAATACAAGCACAGTCACGCACACTCACACACACACACACACACACAAAACATATTACATTATATGGCTTAACCATAACAAGGCAATCGCATTATTAGGCAGCACTGAGCACAAATACGACGGCAACAGCCCCGCCCCGTCCCGCCCCGCCTCCCTCTCCCCCCACCCCACCCACCACAATACTTGCCTCATGAGTCTGCTAGGTGTTTGGCATTGGGCGTGTCTGTCAGTCAGCCAGGTGGGCTGTTGATTCTAAGTATATTTCTATAATTCGTATTTCTATACTCTTTCTGAGAGTTCTCTCAAATGAATCTCCAAGTCCATAAAGCTTATATAGATTCTTGATCAGCATTAAGACCGAAGGCAAAAGATATATCCAGGACTGTCTGACCGTCTCAAGATTTGAATAGATTTCTCCTTGAAGCGTGGCATATATCCGAATTTTCGTTACGTTCCATGTCCGACTTGATGAAGCTACTATATTCTATAGCTCAAAATATTTTGACGTACGGCTTATAAGAGTATTTCATATTCGGTGTGCTAAGTTCACCGTTAATTTTTGTATTTTTTTTTGTATTCTTCTATATTTTTCTTTGGTTTGCGTGAGGCGTTTTTGTCTTTATGCATCAATGGCAGTTAGGTGTTTTATCTTAAAGTGCACACACACAGACACACACACACACACACACACACGCACACACGCACAACACATACTCGCACACACACACACACACGCACACACACATGCATAGAGTCATCGACACACGCATGTCTGTAATGTAAACATATGCAATAAGGTTAACTTATTACCAGCGCCAAGAAATGGAGGCTGACACAGAAACCGACGGCTGTGGGTAAAGTGGACTCTGGTTGAGGGTGCCGGAAGGGGGGGGGGGTCTATTGTTTGCAATGGGGGCGGGTGAATGGTGTTTGGTGTATCTGCCAGGAAGAAGCAGTTGACAGGACATAAAATGCGCTCGCAGTAAATCGAAGACTGGGCGGCAGGATATATATATATTTTTTTTTTGTATTTTGTTGTTGTCAATTTGTGTTGAAACTTTTGTAAGCGAATAATCGAATAAAGATGCAAGTGAATTGAAAAAATACCTGTCCGATTTTTCGATTCAACTCCAGAATGCATGCAATAAAGCTTAAGGTGAATTTGCAACATGCCAAAGTCAACGATTTGCAAATGCAATTGCATTTTTCAGCATTTGTTGGCATTTGGATTAATATTGTATTTCAGTTAAAAAGAAAAAAAAAACTCAATATAAATTCTGTCATGCATATAAATATGATATTATATATTATATGTATATAGTTCTGGACAAAATAAAACCAGCGCTGCTTCTCAATATGAAAAAAAATGCAATTCAGCTGAAAAAAAATAAAAATTTCTCATCTGGGAATGTTTTAATATAATATTATTTTCTAAATGCTAAGAGTTGTTAAATATTGAAAATCTGCGAAAACTTATTTAATTTGTTGGTAATTTATTTTAGAGCTATGCCAACTTTTTAGGTTTATTTCTCTTTAGTATTTATTGCTTGTGTTTAAATCAAATGTTTATTGTTTTTGCTTAATTATATTTCAACATATTCCAAAGCATTGTGTGCACTTCTATTATTTTGACCGCAGCTGTATATATATATAATAATACCATAAAATCTGATGCCATTTGCGTGCAATCTTTTTTGCAATTGTTATGTGAAAAGTTGAGGGAATTTCCTAAAACGCACATCGTACATTTTAATGATATTATATATATATATATATATATATATATATATATATATTTATATATATTGTGTCTTGTTGTGCTTGGGTGATCTGATGATCGGAATAGCAACACAGCCTTAGGGATTTTGAAATTGACGCAGTTACAGCTCTCTCTCTCCTCTGGTATGCCCCATTTGGTGGCAAGCAGCAAGTGGCTGCTTTAATGACATGCCGTGGCGATGGCAATATTCTCACAGCTTCTGCACCACCTTTCCCATGTTGCAAGGCGTGTTTATTATATTCGGTAATTTGCAGGTAAACCGAGTCGCATCGTTGTGGCAAACAGCATGCAGAAAACAATCCACGGCTGCTTTGCCTCTTCTATCGTGTTCACCAAAGGAAAAAGCAAAAATAAAAATAAAAATAAAATAAAGAAAAAAAAATATACAAAAAATGGTCCAATCGATAAGAATGTAATTTGCCATAATTCACTGAAATTTGCTCGGGATATTGGCTTTCTTTTTACACACACACACACACACACACACACACAGCACTCAAGTGTGTATGTGTGCAAAATGCACATACGACAGCCATTGTGTGTGTGTGTGTGTGTGCTTGTGTGTGCTTGTGTCTGTGAGGCGGCTGAAGCAAAAAACGAATATTATTAATGGTAAAGGGCAGTTTGCATTAAAATTACACCTACTGAAGAAACAGTCACACACACACACACACACATAATAATTTACGTAATAAATAAGTGTGTGTGTGTATATATAGATGGTATATTTGTGTAGCTGTGTGGAGTCCTTCGTCCTTTTATATGCATTAAATTGACATTTGTATTACTTATTTATGCATGGGAAATTAATTTTGATGTGTTGATTTCTTGCATGAGCAGATTACACACATAAACACACACGCACACACACACACACACATATGAATCTATTTATATATATATATATATATGTATAAATATTAATCAAATATTTTATTGTTACAAATATCCTGTTTGTTTGTATAAATTGGAGAAATGACTTTTATTTTTGGCACAACAAATGCCAAATATTAATTGTAGTTTCCAAATGAAGAAATCGAAATGAGTTCAATGCCAAGTGAACAATAGATTAGACCAGCCCCAAGTAAAGGATTGAGTTCAAGTACAGCACAGCGCTGAGTCCACGATGTGGTTTCCAATTAATACCTGGTTTTTTTTTTTTTTTTTTGTGGGCGGGTCGCAGCTGTTTGAGGGCATTTCAATCAATGGTTTTGTTTTTAATTTTTTGTGTCACAGCTATTTGCGAACACAGGAGTGGAGCCAGTTCGTCGCACGTGAATAGCCAGCCGTCGTCCAGTGTACATCGGCCATCGTCGGAGCCGGGAATCGTTCGTATGCATAAATTGCCAGCTCGTCCATAATAATAAGCAGCGCCAACGGCATTTTGCCATCGATCCGCTGGCAATGGACGGCGTCCACCTCCAAGTGCTTCACATCTGCGCATCAACAGGGTTGGGGATATTAGGTGTTCCTCTAATGGCTTAACCGACAGGCTATGGCCAGCTTTCCAGTTTGCTTTCCGTGCCGCTAATTCATTATGCGCACTTCCTGTCATCCGGTTTTAGGAACTGGCACCCACTCAACACCCACCCCCCCTGCATAAATTATGACACAATCGTCTCACACTGTGCATTTCATTGTTTTTAATCACATTCCAGCTAGCCTCAGGTCGCACTTTGATTGGCAAAATAATGATGCATACAATATCAAAAATAGCATAATAATTATCAACTTGTTCCTATGCTCAAGCACACTGAATTTACATTGCTCATTAAAGAATCCATCGATTTTTATGAAACCTGTGTAGCCATAGACTGATGCCTCGGGGCCGGATTTATGAGAGCCCAGAGATCTGGGTGTCCCAGCAACAGCATAAATTGTCAGAGAAACATTTACCACATTGGTTGCAACTTGCTAGTTGACCAACAACTTGTTTTGTTGCACAAAGAGAGAGAGAGAGAGAGAGAAAAAGACAGAGAGAGAGAGAGAGAGAGAGGGAAATTTGATTAGTTTTAATAAGTTATTCTTCTTGGCATTAAAAACAATTTCAGCTAACTTTTAATTACATATTCTGACAATCTATTTATTTGTTTGTGTTTTTTGTTAAGTTCAAATTAATATTGATTTAATAAAATGTTTTAATATTTCTAAGATAGTTTTGTTTAAGTGTGTGCCTTAATTAATTTGTGTTAAATTTCATTTTGGCTTGAAAAACCCTCCGCTCGTTTTTGCCCCTCATCCAGCGCCAAAGCTAAAAAACACTTTAAAGTTTGTCTGCACAAAATGTTGATAAATTTTGTATTTATTTTGTATATTTTTGGCGGCAATCGTTGCCAGTTGCCAGTTGCCAGTTGCCAGTTGTCGGTTGTCAAGTGTTGTTGTTGTTGTTGTTGTTCGTCAAGCAATTAAGCGATAAGCATGGCAAGCACCCAATGCCCCCCCCCCCCACCCCGCAATTGTCCCACAAGCTGCTCCGCTAATAGAAACACCGCAAAAATTTACCATTAAATGACACAAAAATCATTGTTGTTGTTGCTCGACAAGAAACTCGAATGCAACAACAACAACAATAGCAACAACAACAATTGCTTGATTGGGGTAAGTTGCACATGGACAACCCAGTTAGCTCAGCCTGAGGACGCAGATGAAGATAACCACTTGAAAACTCATTAGTTGAAATTATAATTAGACAATTATTTTGTTTTTCATTTCTTGTTTCAACAGTTGCGTGTGTTCATATGTGTGTGTGTGTGTTCATGTGTGTGTGTGTGTGTTATTATTATTGTTTTAGTATTATTTTAATATGATTATCATTATCGCTAAGTGGCAAATAAATTGCTCATACGTCCCGTTGCCCACAAATATAAAATAATTAAATTTGATCTGTAGCTTAATAGGAACTGTGAATGATTTTGGGGCATCTCTCAAAATTCCTAATATGCAAATTAATTTTCACACACGCACACAAATATTTTATACGATATGTGAATAATTTATGCATAATTCCTTAACTGAGTATATGAAATTAATATTTAACAAAGTGAAAAAAGTAATAATAATTAAAAAAAAACTAAAAATTCAACTAAACCAAAAATGTTGGAATGCATTTATTTTTTTATTGAACCAGGATGAGAGTCCAACAATGTTAGATTAGGGTTACCAACAAAAACATATAAAAAAAAACAAAAATTAAATTAAATTAAAAGAGAAAAACTTATCCGCTTAATAATGGCATAACTATGCGTGTTGGCTGCCCCAAACCGAGCTGTGTGGGCTCAAGTGCGGATATTATTTCAATATTATGAATATCGTAGAATGTAAGTGCCACATGGTGTGTGTGTGTGTGTGTGTGTGTGTGTGTGTGCTCACTGCTGCGTGCTGTGTGCTGAGAAGTGCTTGCAACACGCAGCACGTCGATTCTGTGACCGCAGAGTGAAGCTTAAATAAAAAGCGATGCTGGCAACAAATGCGCACAGACCAAAATAAATCCCAAGCACAGGCGCAAGCCGCTAGGTGTGTGCCTCCCTCTGTGCGTGTGTGTGCGTAGGCGTGTGTGTGTGTGTGCGTGTGGGTGTGTATGCGTTGGGTAATAATCTTATCTTTAACTCGGCAGAAACAGAAGCCATTGCCGTTGCCGTTGCCATTGCCGTTGTCCTGGCCAGCAACTGTGAAAGCAGCAACAGCAACATGGCTGCTGTTTCCATTGTACGGGAAGTGTGCGTGCCAGTCACAGTCACAGCAGGTATGTGTGTGTGTGTGTTGGAATGTGTGTGTATATGTATGTGTGTGTGTGTCTGTGTCATCGTAAGCACTGCCATTTCCATATGGCGTCATATTGCTGGCTGTCATGACGGCGGCTTCTGCTGCCGTTGGTTTCATACAATTGAAATTTGTAATTATTCAAATCGGATTTAAATACAGACACACACACACACACACACACACACACACACACACACAGAGACAGAAGAGGCTCGACAGACTTTAGTTTTGTGGCAGCGAAACGCAGAAGCACAAGCAGAAACGTTGCCGACAGCCAAAAAAAAAAAAAAAAAAAGGAAAAGGAGAATAAAAAAAAAACCCAAATTATGGGCTGCCAAGAGGCAGCAACAGAAAACAGAGCTTTAAGGGCGTGGCAAAAGACCTTAGAGTCGCTTGACTGGGTGTGGGCAGAGGGGAATGGCTGTGCTGGGATGGGTGGTGAGTTTGTGTGTGTGGCGGGTGGGGGGGGAGGGGATTGTAATGTCAGACAGGTGCATACTTTTGCCAGATGAAGATTGCGAGAAGCTCTGTGTGCTGTTTGCTGCTCTCGTTTCCTGTTCCGCATCCTGTGTGTGTGCGGGTGTGTGTGTGTGGCTGTTTGTGTGAGTGTGTCACTGTGTGTGAGTGTGTCTCTGTGTGTGAGTGTGTGAGAACGTCAAATTGGATGAAAATTAATTCATTTTGAAGCGTTAAGATTCTTTACGCGCTAATGAGTTGAAGTGTGTACACACAGACACCGACACGCACACACAAACACACACACACAGAGAGAGTGAAACATACACACACATCGACAAAGCAGCTGCTTTGCACTGGCAACATCTGGTTTTATGACCGGACTGCCGCATTCGCTTTGCGGTTACCAACACTGGGCGTGGCAACGGATAAGCGACCATTAATTCTCAGCTACAGAAGCCGCTTCAGCGAAATTCCTCCACGACCCCCCTCCCCCCCCTTCCCACAACCAACAAAAAATCAAATAAGCCAAAAAGTATTATTAATAAATAAGGCAATAAGTATGAACGAGTATTTTTAGCATGCCGAAAATAAAATACACTTTATAATTTATTAATATAATTGTTATTATAATTTATATTTAGATTATCATTTTCTTGACATCCTGTTCCTATAGTAGCTATGAAACATAATGATGACAAGATATCTGAAAAGTAGAGGGAATATAATTTAATAAAAAATTGTTGGTCACATCAACTAGTAATAAGCTATATATATATATATAAATATATATATATATATATATATATATATATATATATATATTAAATCATAGAATCATTGAAAATTCTTCTGGGGAAGCACTCGTCAATTTTTTTCTTTAGATGTTTTTCTTGCCGTATTTCTCACTGCAAGAGCCCAGCATTTTCATGATTATCTTATTAGCTACCAAACCAGTTAACCAGAACGCACGTCGCCGCTGGGTTGCATGCCACTTGCAGGTTGCAACATTTTTGCACGCAAATGTTGCCTTGATTCCCGCGGCGATGTCCTTGTAGCTTATAACTGTATTTGCTGCTGCTGCTGCTGCTGCTGCTCCTGAACTAAGCTGATCTCTTTTTGGTAATAGCATACAGCATACAACATTGTATAGTTCCTAATCCCAAATCCAAAATATATACATTTCATAATTCTTAATATATATTTTGCAGAAAATACAACATGACATCGTAATTCCCCTTTTCACGATAAATTTTTATCGTGATATCTCTTTTCGTTATAACCAAACTTAATTTTCATCATGGCTAAGATACCTTAATTTTATCGTATATGTATATATATATATATATATATTAGCCATGATGAAAATTAATATAAGGATTGGTTATATCGACTTGGCTGGTGACGGTGATCAGTGACAAATTATGGTAAATAGATTTGATTATAATAATGTGAATTAAAACGGAATTTGTGTGTCACTAAAATTTTGTATTGATCAAATGAAATATACTATTTTTATAATATAATTTCGTGTATTCAACTTATAAATCGCTTGAAGGTTAAACCTATTATAAATATGATAAAAAAATGTATTTATAAAAAAGAGTCTGAAAACGTTACTGCAGCCAAAGACCAAGTTGTGTTTGAGGATTGAATCAGAAAACCAAAACGAGTCGAAATACGGTTATGAATAAGGATCAGAGTGATATGTCCAAGGCACTTACTTAACAGCATTTGGGCATTTTGGTACATCTTGCAACTAGCCGTCTAAAGGTTCATTGCGATGGGGTTAAAGTGGTATAAGGGCAAGGGGCAAGGGCCAAGGGGCAAGCTCAATCTACTGCCAAATTACTTTAACTTGACTCATTTTGCAATTGGTTTTCATGCTGCTTTCAGTTCACATGTGTTTTTTTTTCTTTATTATTATCTCTTTTTAAACGTATGTGTGTGTGTGTGTGTGTGTTGCATGTAGCTGCGCCTGTGGCTGAGCCTGGCACAGACAGGTAATGGCAAGGGCAACACTAAAGACACTTGGACAAGCTTTGGCGTTGCGATTTTCGTCGCTGGCTATGAAACAGATAAATTGCAAAAGTTTTTCCAAATATTTTCACAAGACGCTGCCGACAAGGACGAGCACGAGGAACACAAGGACAAAAAAAAAACCGAAAAAAACCGTTAGGTATCTAGCTATCAAGGATTGGGGGGGGGGGGGGGGATAGAACGTGGTTTTACTCCGAGAATTTTGGCCTAACAAAATGGATCGTCTGGCTGGCATAGCGCAAAAATCTGCAATAAAATTTTACCAATAAACTTTAGACGCACACATGGTTGCCGATGTGCAGATGTGCGGATATGCGGATATGCGGATAGGTGGTTAGGCGGATACTTGGATGTGCGGATATGCGGATATGCGGATACGGACAGGTGGAACTTTTTTCAACTATACTAAATTATTGTAGTTGTCGGAAAAAGTTGGCCCTATGCTCGGCGCACGCACAAAAAAAAAAAAAGCAACAACAACAGCAACACAAGAACATGTCCTGACATACACACACACACTCGCACACACACACACACAGATACCTCTCTCTCCATCACATTATTGTGGAATGCTGGCGTGTTGGGACACCGACGCACCTTTTGACATGCCCCTGGCACTGTGGCGTGTGAGTGCCGCAGGCGTTTTACCGTAGCAGATAACGCTGCACATATGCATGGAGAGACAAAGAGCTATAAAAAGCGGTGAACTAATGGAAAAAGCCTCCGTTTGCCAAACAGCACCCACTCCAATGGCCTCCAACCCCCAATTTATCCATTCCCGCCAACTCGGCTAGCCTTTGGCTGTTATTAACTTTGAATGATAGAGGTGATTGCTGGCATGGTGAAGGGTAAAGGGTGAATGGTGAAGGGTGGGGTGGGGGTTATAGGGGACTGTGATTGTTGAGCGTGTGTGCGACTGTGCGACTGTGTGTGTGTGTGTGTGTGTTGTCTGCAACACTTTAATGCACTCAGCATACAGTGCTCGATTACCCAGTCCCAATCGAATTTACACTTATTAAGGTGACGGATCCCGAGCTCAACTCTTTATGTGATAAGCTAAAAAAAATCGATAAATATCGATTCGTCAAATATGTCAAATATGTATTTTGCTGAATGTAGATCGTTTCTATTTAAATATCTTATATCCCATATAATCGGAATATAATTGAATAATTAAAAAAAAAAACTCCCATACAATAAGAAAACCGTAAAAATATCGATATTTTTTTGTACATAACTTAAAATTAGCTTGTGCACAAATAAATATATTTACCTTAAAGATACCAAAACGAAACTTATCTCAGATTGCTATGAAAACAGGGTATCACATTGGTTTCTTTGTTGCCATGTACCGAGGTGACAAATGTGCCAAACTTGTGCGAAACTCCGGACGCACAATTACGATGTCGGCTGCGTAGTTCGGAGTTCAGCTGCGGCTGCTGGAGTCCCGCAGAGTGTCGCTGGTGGGTCAAATGATTTCCCTTTCAAAGGCGCTGTCTATCTGTCTGTGGGTTTGTTTGTCTGCCACACCGCCAGTTGCAGATCCTTTCAAACTTTTCGCTCCCAGGCGACAAGACTCCACTTTGACGCTGTGCCGCACAGAAGGATGCGGTTTTAGTTGCGCGTCCCGCCGGCAAGTTAATATAATTGATTGATTTAAGGAACATGGATATTTGGTTTTGGCCACAAACTAAATGTGGTTTTCGGCAGGTATGTGCGTGTGTGTGGGCTTGGGTGTGCGTGTGTGTGTGTGTGTGGGTGCGTGTGTGTGTGTATATGTATGTATGTGGGCATAAATTGGATTATGTGCAGTATTCCAGCAATTTGTGCTACTCTCACAAAACTTAAGGTAAGCAAATTGCATCCGCAAAAATTACCTTTAACATGCTGAAACACATCCAAGAAGGGTAGAGATGAAGGAGGGGTGAGAAGACAGGGGGAAGGAAGCTACTGAATTTTTATATTTATTTTGAATTTAAACTGCATCACGTTTCCTACATTATAATTAAATAATGTAAGTTGCGCAACGTATTTGTGTTTTTTTTTTTTTTTGATAAATCTTATTTTTCTGATATTACCCCTATAAGCTACCACCCCGCTGCCACCCCGCTGCCACCCCCTGACGGCAGTTTAGCTTTGTGTGAAATGACCACTTTGTGGGGTTGCCGGTTTTTACTGCTTGGCAAAAGTTTGGCCACTATCAAAATCAACCAACTAATATGTCTTTCATATAATTTATGTGTGTGAGCCGCATAAAAACCAAAACCAAATTCCACCACGCCCGGCAACGTGAGACGGACGCGGCCGTAAACAAGCCAAGTGACACCAATAACAACAACGACAACGGGAACAACAACAGCAACAACATGACCAAGGCACTGTGGAAAAGAAAAGTTTCTTAGTTGGCACACCAGGCACGTCCGCCTGTGGATACAATATGTCATAGTGGCTCCCAAACTCCGCGCACCACATGAGTGCCATGGCCGGAGCAGCAGTCGCCGCCGAAGCACTTGGAGTAACATGTGTCATTCGTGTACCTACCCAATACCTCTTTGGAGGGGGTGGGGGGGGGGTTGGAGGGTGTTCGGAGAGGTTAGGAGTTGGTAAGGAGTGGTTAGGACTAAAGGACTGCTCTCAGCGCAGCGCTTGTTGACAGCACTTACGGCCTCAAGTCGCATAAATTTTTGCATTCCCCGCCCCTGATAGCTAGCAGAGATCTCTCTCTGCCCCGCCTCTTAGTCAACTGTTACCCGCTGCGCTTCAAGCTTAACTACCCCCAATCCTCCCATCCAAAGGTCCACTTGATGTGGGCTGTGTTGTGCCAAGCCTCAGCACCTGCCACCCATAACTTATGGGTGTATCTGAGGGTATTTCACTGCGTGTGTGCGTGCGTGTGTGTGTGTGTGTGTGTGTGTGCGCGTGTGTGTGTGTGTTTGCAAGCCATGTCACAGTTGGCATGCAAATCCTAAAACAATCACTTAAAGTTTACGTGCGGAAGGGTCACACTTGGAATTGTACTTGGTCTTGGTTGCAGATTGGGGATTGAGGATTGAGGATTGTGGCTTGCGGATTGGTGACTGGGGATCGGGGATGCCAAATTGCCACTGAATTTGTTTACTTTGATTTGAATTAAAGATTTCGCTAAAGTAATTTCGCAGTCACTTGAATTAAAGTTCTATTAAAGTTTTAGTTTTCTATTTGTTTAAATTTTATTATCTACTTTTTTTTTACACATTTTTATTATTTTAGCTGCAAGATGAATTATTGCAGGACAGTCATATTTTCATTTGCCAAGATCCACCGACAATATTTCTTAGAAACCAAAATATCAACAAAAAATAAAAAAAATACAAAAATTGGATTGAATTTTGAACTTTAATATTAGGTTAATTTAAGTTAATTCCACACCAGTGAAAATTGAAGCAAAAAGCAAAACTTTGTAAAGCTTGAGAATAAATTTCATATATGCGCTGACCTTAGATAAATAAAATATGTATATATATATATATATATATATATATGTGTATAATATGTGAAGTGTAAGTTAAAAAACAAAAGTTGTAAATACTGTGTCGGAACACGAATAATAAGTTGTATGAACATAAATGTCCACAAACTTGGCAAACACTTCAATGTTAATGGGAAATGCTAAAGTGCAAATAGAAACTGAGAGCTGAGAACTTTGTCAATAGCTGGAGTTGGGTTTGAGTTTTTTTTTGGGTGGGTGGGGGGATTGGGGATTGCGATGGATTGCGGCATGGGTAAAAAGTTGTCAATAGAGCTTGCGATAAGCCACTCAACGCCATCCCCTTCTTGAGGGGGAAGCAACAGCAGAAGGCACAATCAATGCACCGCTGACCAGCTGACGAATTTGCCGCGCCGCACATTAATGCCGACTAATGGTCAAAGTTTTATGCCCGTGCAACACTTGAGGCATTCGCGCTCCCCTCAAGTGGCCGCAACTAGCTGGCGATTCATGCGATTTGCGGTACGCGATTCGCTTTAATATGCGTTTCGTTTAAAGTGCCAGCGTTATAAAACTGCCACAAAAAAGAGAGTGTGGAGCCATTAAAAAAAAAAAAACACGCACACACAGAGAGAGAGAGAGAGAGAGAGAGAGAGAGAGAGAGAGGGGTGCTACTTAAGAGAGCGCATTCGAGTCGCTGCTTATCAGCCAATAGACCAATGTTGACAATGCTGACCTGTCCAAGGCGCAACAGCAACAGAAACAGCGCCCGGAAGTCTGTCAAGCCTAAGGGGAATTGTTAGCTGCTTGTTGCTATTGTTGTTGTTGTTGTTGTTGTTGTTGCTATTGTTGTTGTTGTTGCATAAGACGGCATCTTTAAAGAGTAAAGGCAGGCGTTTCAAACAGTCATCGCAGCAGCAGCAGCAGCGGAAGGACACTCGGCACAGCACTCGGCTTTCGGCAGCTGTCGTTTATCGACTGTGCCGCGGCTCCTGTCGGCTACTCGGCTGGCGAGACTCGACAGTTGGTTATGAATTCTCAACGTGTTCGCACGTGCCGCACGGAGCACGCAGTTGCAGCCAACTAGCCATCAAATCAAGCAAACATCACAAACTTCCACAGACATTAATCGCATTCAACTTCAAAAATCAAAAAACAAAAATACTCTAAACTATCCAGAACAGAAAACCAAAAAAAAAAAAAAAAAAAAACCCCCAAAAAAAACCCAATCAAAAATAATAGATTTCAAAAACATAAAAATTTCAAAACAATCTGTAAAGTGTTTCAAAAAAAATTCGTGTTTTAGGCCATACAAAAATTTAAAGTTTTCAAATTTCGTTAATCCTTTCCATCGCAATCAAAATCAAATCAGCCTCATACGCTGCGTGCAACAATAAATAATAAAAAAAAAAAACATTACGATTTTTAAAGTAAACCGTCGGCAATTTTTTTCGGTTGTCTTAAGAATCACGCCTTGTGTTAATTGTTTTTTTTTTTGTTTTTTTTTTATCTATAAATATAAATGTGTTAAATGTGTGTATTGAATAATAATATGATATAAGTCAAAAGCACTGAAAGCTACACAAGAAAGTTTGAAGGAAATTGAATTGAAATTTTCTGCATTTGCTGCACAGCTGAAAGATCAAATCAATGCAAATTTGAGTGAAATTCAAAGGCCATAAGAATCGTAAGTATTTATGTAATTGCAATTAATTTAATAGGTTAACAGATTTACATATTTATTAAATCGTATATCTAATTAAGATTGGTAACATTGCAACATTAATTATATTTTTCTTAATAAATAAACTCTTGCGTTATCGTTGAATAATTATAAATACGAATTACTTTGAAATTCACTTTACAAAAATACAATTTTATATTTTAACTTAAAAATTGTAAGCTGCACAGAGTGAAACACATTTCAAAATTGAAAGCTATGTGAATATCTTTTAGCATTACTTAAAATATAAGTAATAAATATGAAAGTGAAAATATAGATGTAAAGATAATGATATCTTCTTTGATCGAGCAATGCATTCGCATTATATGCAAAAACGTAATTTAAACAAAGCATCTTACAAAAAAAAAATATATATTTATATAAAATATAACAAATATCTTACAAAAAAAATATATAAAATTTAATAAACTCGAAGCGCAGTTAGACAAAAGTTTTGAAAGTTAATTGAAGTGAATTCATCAAAAATAGAAATCCAAATACAAATTCAAATGAAAATAAAATAAAAAAATATTTATTTCCAATTACTTGGAAAGAGCAAGACCAATAATATGCTAATATGCAGCAGGACAGAAACAGGGCAACGAAAAATGAACCGGGAATATTCCTGAAAAGTGGACGGGCACAAGCAAAAAAAAAACAAAGATGGCAATAACAAATGGCCAAGTCGATAAGAGCCAGCAGCCAAGCAGCAAATCTCCGAAAGCAAATGTTGTTAATATGCCGTTTATATGTTGCTGCTGTTGCTGCTGTTGCTGCTCCTGTTGTTGTTGTTGTTGTTGTTATTGTTGTTGCTGGAACTCACATCTGCCGCATGTGCTTAAGTTAATTATTATCAATTAATAGCTAATCACGATAAATGTGCATGAAAATGGGGCTAATGACAGCTGAAGCGCTGTCTGGCCCGACTCTGCTGCAGGCGGTAAATGGGTGAATAGGCGAAAAGGGTAGGCGGGGATAGAGGGTTGCATCAGGTGGGGGGAGGGGGTGATGTTGATGGACACGCAACAAATGGCAATAGCACTCTGTGTGTCCCATCCTGTTGATTTGACACATTCGGCGCATGAACCACTTTTTCACGGCTTGTAATTAAAAAAATACGCATACGCACTGTGTACCAGTTACCAAGCAACATATCCGTAAGAGATACGAGCCGAGAGCCGAAATTGAGCTCGAAAAGCAAACAAGGTTAACACACACAATAAAAGCAGAAAAAGGATTCGCAGCTTGAGTTGGAGCAGGAGGAGGAGCAGGAGAAGGAGAAGGAGAAGGAGCAACTACAGCGAGTAACAAGTGATTGGGTGTGTTTCACATCGAGCAATGTGCCTCTGAATTTATGGCACACTCTGTGTGTAGGGTGTGTGTGTGTGTGTGTGTGTGTGTGTGTGTATGTGTGTCTAACAACGTGAGACTGTGTTGTGATCAGCCACAAAACAACGCTCGATTGGCGCTGTTCCAATTTGCCTATCGCCAAGTTTGCCGAATTTTTAAAGTTTTTTTTTTCTTCTATTTTCCTTGCGACTTTTAAAGTTTTTGTTAGCTGACAAGCGCAAATGTTTAAAAGTAAAAATATCGATTCTAAAGAATAGAAGAAAGCAAATTATTGTTACTTGAATCATAAATAGATGAAAAGAAAGATTTCTCATTAAACTCGCTACTTTAAGAAAATCAAATCCAGAATATCGTGTCAAAAAGACAAGTTAAGCTTTTCATTTCAACATTTAATTTGCTAATTGCAAACACGACTCTCAATTGTATAACTGAGATACCTGTTTAACAGTTAGTTTTTTTTTTTTTCCTGTGCACCATAGAAATGGGGTCCTGCAGAGGGGATGCTGAGCAAGTGTGGAAGTGTGTGTGTGTGGGGGAGGAAGGGGGATGGGTGGCCTTAAGGGGGCATTTGTGCAAACGGGAAAACCTGAAAACAATCGCCCTCGTTCGCCGTTCCGCCAATAAACGACATTTTATTATTTTCACCCAACGTTTGTTTGGCTCGCCTGCTCTCAACGCCTGTCCCGGTCTCTGCACTGATGTGCTCTGCTCTGCTCTGCTCTGCTCTGCCTTTCAGTTCGCAGTTCTCAGTTGTCAGTTCCGTTTTGCTGCCCGCTGACAACCAAGCCCAAGCTTCCCCATACAGTTTCACCAAGACCACCCAGCCCTCCCCCCCAGCTATATTTTTTTATCGTTTCACTTACAAAGCGTCGCGCACTTTACGCTGATTGCGCGTTCTTTGCAAACATTTTGCTTGCTTTTTTTTCCTACCTCCCCCCCCACCCTCGTCATCCCTGCGCCCATCCAACCAGGTAGGACACCCGGATCGGTTTGGCTTGTATCTGTGCCTTTGCCTGCCTGTGAATTGGCTCTTGTTTTCAGGCCAGGCCCAGAGATAGAAAGAGACAGAGAACTAGAGAGACAGAGAAAGAGAGAGAGAGAGAGACAGAATTTTTGTGGCTGTTAGCTGGTTGCTGGTTGTTGTGACTATAACTGGATAAGATTCGATAACATTCACTTTATTGTTACTTCCTTTGGCAATTATCCTTGTTAGTAAGCGCCAGTCAGCAAAGTCAATTGACAAATGACGGCATCCCCCCCTCCCCCACCCGCCCTCAAAACTATCTCCATTGTCATAATCATCAAACATCATTAACTAGGCCAAGTTATTCATCGTTGTTTATGTTTGAACTTATATTTTCAGTAATATGTAGCTATTCCATGTATGCATATTTTACGTTAAACGTAAATAATTTAATAAGACATTTTTGTTTTAATTTAATTATTAATATATAATATATAATATATAATATATAATATATAATATATATTTTCGATTTGAAGATATAGTTTATCAAGGAAAGAAATTAATCTTGAGAATGCAACGCAATTCAAACGCAGCTTTTAATTAGTTTAATTTAATTAATTGATTTTATCGCAATAGAAAAAAAAAGAAAATGCGATTTACTTATTAATTTATTGGCATTACGTTTGAGCCGAAGTTCTCTGCGATTTGGCCTCATCGAAAAAGAGCCGCAACAAATCGTCGCGCTTTATCTCACCGCCGGCCAAGCGTTCCGTTCCCTGCCAGCGAATGAGCGTCGGTAACTTTGTCACGGAATACGGCGGTTGGAGGAACTTGTTGTGAACGGTATCCTTCCAGGCAGCCCGATTGCCAACGTCAACGGCATAAATCAGCGAATTTGGACGCGCATATTCACGAAATGCTTTATTTACGATCTCCTCAACTGTGCACAAACAAATTAAAAATATTTGGAATATGATTGATATATCTTTTATATATATGTGTGTGTGTATTTGTATATTTGCACTTACCGGCCACGCAGTGGGGACACCAGCTGTGGCCATTGCTGTCCTTCTCGCCAAAGAAATACAAATAGATGGGGGATTTGAAATTCTCTTGCACTTTCAGTACATCCTCCAGCTGACTGTAGCCCTTGATCGGTATGGATTGCGGCATCGTGTTGCTTGTGGCGAGTCTGCACTTATTGTATGTTTAATTTGGTGGGTCGATTTGATAAGCTTTGATAATTGGCGTTTTACAAACTAATTTTATATTCGCGTACACAAATTGACTCAATACGCAACAAAAACAAACCGGCAATTTTGTAATGTCTGCGAAATATGGTCACACTCACTGAATAACCCAGATAACCGCGTGCTGCCAACCTGTGCAAAGAATTTGTATGTTATTTTTTTCTCTTTTTAATCGATATATCGAGTGAGTCAGTTCAAAATAGTTGAAGCGAATTATGAATTTTGAATTTCTTCTCTTTCAGATTTCTTTTTTAAAAACAAACTTTACATTTTCAAACGAACAAATAGTTCCATTTTGACTTTTACTCGAACAGTTTGCTTTGGTTTCTGTTATTTGTGTTGCCCAAAATAAGTCAGCGGCGGCAAATCACTCGCACTTCAGTAGTTTAATGACAATAGATGCCCCATTAATCAACAGTGGGTCCCATTTTCAATTAGGAATTCAAATCTGCCACTGCCACTGCCACTGCCACTGCCACTGCGACTGCGACTCCTGCGGTTTACGATCTTTTCAATTGACAAGCGACTGTTGTAAATTGTTTTTATTGCCTTCTGTCATTCATTATTTGCATAACTTGCTTAAATGGTTTTCAGCTGAAATTGCTGTCGACTGTAACAGCAATTTATTTTCTTAATAATGAATATAAAATAAAATAGAAATTTCACAACGTCTTTCTACATTTAAATAGAGTATTATTCCAGAAATATTGTTCAAGTTATGTTTGCGTGTGATTTTGTGATTCACAATTTGTAAATAAATTTTAGCAGAAAGAAGTTCAAGTTCTTAAAGCTTTGCCAGGCTATATAGACCCAGTTGATCAAGAATATATATATATATATGAGCTTTCTGGGCTATGAAGTGGAATGTCATAAATATTACAGGATGGAAAAGCATAAATTTCGTTATGTTGAGCGTAAAAACTTAACAATATTATATACACATATGTAGGGTGATATCAATAACAATAGTTATCCAATATATAAGTATATAAATTTGATAATTATTTTATTATAATCAATAATAGTGAAATTTGAAAGCTACTCGCCTTTTACTTAATGAGCAATATTAATGCGTTAAGTGTATCTTTTTAGCCACAACAATTGAACAATCTTGTAAAACACACAATGAACATTGAAATACACACACACACACACACATACATAGAGAGTGAGTGTGTGTGTGTGTGTGTGTGTGTGTGGCATACACTGGGGCGAGCGGCGTTTAATTAAAAGCGTGTGAAAAATGCAACACTCGAGGAGCAAACTGTGAGAATTGAGCCTTGAGTTAGCCAGAGAGCTGCATGCGAGTGAAGTGAAGTGACCATGGTGTGCAACGTGCCACGCGTTGCATGTGGCCAACGTGCCACTTTCCTTATGCGCAAGCATTTCCATTCGCCATTCGCCATTCGCCAGTCGCCAGTCGCGTTAGCCAAAACCAAAACCAAAACCAAATTTAATTAATTAAATTGCAAGAAAATCTTGGTTGAAGAACATGGGAAAACTCTTCGCCATTTTCAACGTCAACCTAAATTAAATCAGCAGAGTAAAGTCAAATTAAGTAAAAGTTAGCGACGCTCCGCAAGGAAACCGGGGAATTGCTTGGGATGGTGTCAAAAGTGTTGCACAGTTTTTTTTTTTTTTTTGTCTGCCCCTCTGTGGCACCGCTGTTGGCTGTTGCTGTTGCTTTTCATTTTTATTTGTATTATTTTGTGCTTCTTTGTTGGATTTAATCTTTCTTTTTTTTGCATTCGGCTCGTATTTTTTTCGCGCCTTTGCGGTTAAGAAGGCGTCGCACTTCACTTGAATCGCTCGACTTGTTATTTATATTACTACTTTTCGTACTTTTTATTTTAATTCTAGAATTTCTTGCAATTAGCGGAATTGTTTCACATTTGCTCTTGGGACAGACCATGCCCCTTTGCCCCAACGACTGCAATTCCGAGCAACTAAAGTTGAAGCTTTGCCTGCAGCTTATCCGTGCTTCTCACTTTTTTTCTCTAGCGGCTGCCGTCTTCTTCTACTTGGGTTTTTTTCCGCACAGTTGAGCATCATTCCAACTCTATTTCTCTCTCGCTCTCCCACTCTCCCACACTCCTTCTCGCTTTCTTAATTTCACTATCTGTGTGTCCAGCATTTTTGGCGCCCATGGGAAGTGCGCTAAATCTTTTAAAATACTTCTGAAAAATCTCGTCATTCACACTTGCACACACACAGACAAACAAAAACACACACAACAAATACACATTTAAAAAAAAATAAAAAATAAACACACACACACACACACAGAGCAAACATACACAAAAACAAACAGCCTTATGCACTTTACTTGTCTATGCATTTCCTAGCACCCAATGGAAATTGCCCACCACCCAGTAACCACCCACTGAGCAACTTCCACCTATTACCCACTACCCAGTAGCCCCTGGGGTGAACCACTGCTGATGCTCCGCATCCTTGCTATCGTTGTGCTCCAGCTGTTCGGCCGTTCTGGGTTCACTCATGTGCATTTTAGTGGTAACCCAGTTTTCGTTTTAGGTGCTTAAAAGGTTTCCGCATTTGAATGCTGTTTGTGCTTTGTCTGGACAACAACAAACATGCCCAAGAGTGTGTGTGGTGCGGGGGGTTTTGTCATTTACCAGGTATGGGGATGGAGTATGGCCATGGGAGATGGTCGACCGACAGATAATAGATCTGACAGAAGTCGCACAGTCTTAAATCGCAGCAGTCTCCACAATTTAGTTATTTAAGCTCATTTCCAACAAGCCAGTTAGTTGGACACAAGCCACCTTCGGGCAAGAAATAATAAGATATAATATATATAAAAAGATATGCATATATAACTATATATATATATATATATATATATGTGTGTGTATTTAAAAACTAAAAAGAAAGCGTAGAGCAAATGTGAGAATTTTAAATTTACTAACGAGGCGACAGAGGCAGCCACAAACAGGAGGCAGCCGTTTCCTGGCCAGAAATGACATTCTCATCTGCCACAAAACAGGCGCAGCTTCAGTTTTAGTCTCATCCACAGCTTTATCCTGCTGCTGCTGATGCTGCTGCTGCTGCTGCTGATGCTGTTGATGCAGTTGCTCTCAGCTCAAACGAGTTATGCGCATTTGCCCGCCAGCCGAGAAATTTGCGTTGTTCACTTTGTTTTTTCTTGTGTTGTGTTTTTCTTGTTTTTTTTTTTTTTTTGGCTTGCCTTCTGTTTGCATTTTGCTGCTTCAGCTTTTTTTTTTATTTTGTCGCGTATTTTTTCATTTGAATTTTTTTTTTTTTTTTTTTGGGTTTTTTGTTTTGGTAGATTTGGCTTCATTCGTTTCCGTTTGCCAGCCACTAGAAAAATGTGTTGCGGACGAATTTTGAGGCGCAAAGGTATCCTGCAAAAAAAAAGTGAACGTGCAAAAACCTCAAGGCGACATTTTGTTTACATATAACCAACCAAGCGGAGACAGGAACTGAGCTGAGCTGATGATGAAATGAAGAGATGGCTATAAAGATTCAAGATCCAGATAATGATTATGATGATGATGGTGATGATGATGATGATGATGATGATGATGAGACTCAAATTGACACTGTGGCGATGTCCAAAAGAATCTTGCCTCCATTACGGCTTCACATTTGCATAATTATTATTGTATACGTATGCAAGTGTGTGTGTGTGTGTGTGTGTATGTGTGTATGTGTGTGTGTGTGTGTGTATGTGTGTTTGTCTGTGTCTGTGTGGGTATGGGAATTAGAGTATTATGCTACAGGTATTTTTTTGAAACAACATTTTGCATTTAATTTGCATTTAAACTGGAGACAACCAAGTGATAAGTGTCAACATTCTGAGACTGATGAGGTTTTAGATTCCAACTCAACTGTGCAAAGCGTTAATAAACTGTTTATATTATGCTTTAGCCAATGAAAAGAATGCCTATTATTTAAATAATCCCACAAAAGATATTTAAAGAATTAAACATTTCAAAATTTCAATTGCATTCTTGATTTATGTACAAACATTTGAATTGTGAACAACTATTTTCACAAATTCAAAGCAGAAAATCTGAAATATTTCTCAGCAAATTTACTCTGAATGCGTTTGGAAATTCTCAAAGCTGATTGACTTATTTGCAAGTTAAACAATTGAGCAAAGAAATTTAATTATATTTCAATATTTACAATCAATTGTCCGCCAACAATTGATTGATGAATCTCTCTCGGATATATATAGATATATCAATTAAGGTTAAATGGAAAAAAAAAAATTCAAAATATCTATAGAAGATATGATCCGAACTATTCACTTTTAGCTGAGGCATCAGATTTCATATATTTGCCATTGGCAGCAATGAATGCTTTAGGCCAACTGCCAGTTGGCCATTGGCCGTTTGCTGGGAAACGTACAGACTGACATCTCAATCTTAAATGCTGAGTGGATGGTCAAAAATTTCCATAAATGTTGCCAGCATGCAGGTTCAAATGAACACCAGATGCCACAACAGAGCCCATCTGGTTCTGGGTCCTGGGTCCTGGGTCCTGGGGGGGGGGGGGGGGGGCATTTAGCTTTCATAGATTTTTTTCTCTGAGATGCCAAAAACGGCAAAGCAAACATAAATGACAATGCATGCCACATTTTTCGCAACACCATACAAATTCCAATTAAGTAGCAGCTGTTGGTAACTCGCTTCGAAAATTGAACAGCGACGTTTGGCAGCAGAAAGACAAGAAAACCAAACCAAACCAAACCAAACCATGTCAAAGCCAAAGACAAAGTCAAACCGAACCGAACCGAACCGAATCAGAAAGCATAGCATAAAAACGAAGGAAAGACAAAAAAAAAGTGGAAAAAAAAGGCAGAGCCAAAATGTGAGTTGACTCCCGAAATGAAAATCAATGTCAGTTTGGAGCAACGCTGACAAGTCAGTTGAACAACTTGGAGTAGCTGCCAGCTCAGCATTGTGCTACGTGTGCCCATTGGTCAACAAACAAAGGGCTGGACAGGATGGGCAGGATGGGCAGGCTGGGCAGGATGGGCATGGCAAAAGGATATATATTTTTGTGGGCCAGTTGCTATTTACCATTTCTCAGTTAACAGTTAAAAGTTTATTCTACAACATCGAGTCCAATTTGAGCCTGAATGTAAAGTAATCAAAACTTGTGCAATGCAACTAATTGGATATTCATCATTGTAATTTGGCAAATGAAAAATAATTTCTTTGGCTTATGAAACAGCATTAAAATAATGAATTGTTATTAAGTCATCCACATCAGACACTTGTAAATAATCAAAATTAAATGTGCAAATAAATGCGTATACATAAATATAAGCAAGCAAATTGTACATTCACTTTAGAATCAAAGAAAATTGGGGAAAATGGGTTGCAAGTACAGCAATGCCTTTTGGTAAATATGTGGCATGTGCATAGATATTTTGGGAATTGTGTGCGCTCAACTTGAAATCCGCAAATTGTTTCAATAACGAAACACTTTAAGACAATCGCCTTGAGCCTAAAATAGCATACGAATTCCCCAAGGCTTTCCATATACACACACATATATATATATATATATATATATATATAAATATAAAAGCGAGCAACAGTTTTCGTGTCCATAAACTTATTTTTGGTATGGAGTCCAACTGCACGCATTATGTGGCAAGAATATTTCACTCGTTAAAACACTACTCGAATCGCTTTCAGGACACTGGAACCCATTGACACGGAAAACATTTGGAGTCTCTAAAAAACCAAAAAAAAAAAAAAAGGAGAACAAAATGTGGCAATGTGGAATGCTTGCCGTTATTAAACTAGCTGTCTATACATATATATATATATACCTATGTATATATGTATGTTCACATGGGAATGATATGAGTATTATTTAATACACGCATCGATTCTCAATTGTTTTGTGTAAGCCGAGTCAGAAGAAGATTTTTAAATTGTTGAAGAATGCTTAGCTGCAAAGGAATATATGAAGTATTTAAGCCATAGTCTAATTCTCAAATCAGCAGCTAATGCATATTATCCAAGCAGATCTTAAACACAGTTTACAGAGTATTTATATGGTGTAGGTTACGTTGATCATCCACAAGATGAGGAACAACAACACCAAAGAAGCATTAACAGCTAAAGCAATAAACAAGACACTTGTGTGTGTGTGTGTGTGTGTGTGTGTGTGTGTGTTTCGCGAACCAACAATCAAATCCCAGTTGGCAACGTTGCTTAAAAAGAGGCACACAAACGTCGACGAGCTGAAAACCCAGTTGTCAGTCAAGAAGATACCTTCACACACACATACACAAACACGCACACACACACACACACACACTTGTTGAGAAATAATAAAAATGTAAAGTGCTTAAAAATGTTAATAAAGCTGGCAAACAATGCCAAACAGTACAATTTAGACAACCGACGCAAAATACACACAGCGAACATTTCATAAAAGAAATGTTTTTGAATACTTGCAAAAACATGTTGGAAAACGCTTCATACCAAGCCATACACCCCCCCCCCCCCCCACACACACACACCCAACCTTCATCATAACCAAATACAAAAAAAAAAAAGTAGAAGTGATAAAAAATATATATAAAACGAAATATTTTTAAATAAATTTTGCGGCGCTTTTGAATTGATGGCACGAAAAAAATGCAATTTGAACAATTCTCGACGTGTTAGTTCTATGAAATAAAAAATAAACATTAAAAGAAATCGAATCGATGTCGAAACCATAACCACAATATTTATTAGTATATTGTGTCAGCTAAAAATCTATAAAACTTTTTTTTTTTACATATTTTCAATTGCTTTTTTGTTATTTCTCTTACATTTTATTTGGTTTTCATACCACGCCCACGCCTGCCTCCATAGTCGATATTTATGAAAGCGCAACCAAATATCTCTCAAAATATCACTAAAATTAAAAGGTGGAAATCTAAAATGCGATTTCTTTCATCATTTGTAAGCGACATACCCCAAATTTTGTCAACAAATTTTGTCACTCCACACCGATAAATATAATTTAAATCTAAATTAAAATCTTAAGTGATAAAATTATAAAATTTGAAAAGTATACAAATATTATTTTGGCATCAGTGTAGTTCGTAGTCGGTCACTCCCGAATGTTACATTTTCACTTGTATTTTTATTTTATTTGCATTGCAATCATTTTTTGTATACTGCTCTGCATTTTGTTTATTTGCATTTTTTGGCATTTGTTTGATTGTTTGTTTGTTGTTAACTTATTAACTTTGCATTCCAATCACACCACTATCGAGATGCAGCTTATACAATTTATATAAAAAAAATGTTACTTGCCAGCAAAATATAAAAGTCAAAGTTGTGCTGATGATGGGTAATATATATTTTTAAATAAAAATAAATAACCATAAAAAATACCAATTAATATTTGAGCCACACGTTTTTTGTGTTATTTGGCAATTTTCGCATGTTTTCTGTTTCGTGCTGATGAAGCTATCAAAAGTATTTCCTGTTGACAATCCATTTCTAGATATTAATGACAACGAGCAAAACTTTATAGAAACGAAATCGGGCTAATTAGGCAAAAGGTGTTTTTTATTGAGCCACCTGTGTTTTTTTTTTTGTTGTTTTTTTGTTTTTCTCTTATTGTTGCTGCCCCAAAGAATGTGTTCGCGTGTGTCAACATTTGGCAAACATTTGCGCTAATTTGTCGCCTTCAAGCACGACATGGCCCGCAGCTTGTCAAATGGGCGTGGCTCTGGGGGGCATGGCTCACTTTAGCGGCAATCAAGTAATGCGGCTGGGTGGGGTATTGAGTTGCGGATTATGAATTATGAATTATGTGTATGGAGTATCGTGATCAACATGCATAAATTTCCAGAGTAGTCGGAAAGTGCGTGCCGTCGATTGCTTGAGATAAGGCTAAGTGATGGCGGTGATTCAAGGTGTGGGGACTGAGGGCACTGAGGGGCAGCTGCAGGGATTGCAAGCGCTAATTGTTTGCTGTGTTTAGTTGCTTTTCGCTGACAATTCGTTTTTTTTTTTTTTTTTGTCAAAAATAATTCGTGCCAAACACAAAAGTGTCACGCAAATCCAGCGTCGATTGACAGATTGCTGGATTGCACGATTTCGTAGATTGCGATTGTGGCATTGCGTAAGAGCTGACAATTAACTAATTAATTAGCCCACTTGCCTCAGTTCCGTCAGTGCTGTCAGTTCTGTCAGTGGGCGTGGCTGGGTGCGTGATTTACTGTACATCAGCGGCAATTTGACTTTTGTGTTGAACCCACCGTTTTACAATCGCAGTTCGCGCCACACGCAAAACTGACATTTTAACAAATGCGATTTGACATCTAACATTAGATTAAATTGAATTGCCGTGGTACGGTTCAGCAGCTGGTGAACAATCGGTTCCGGTGCAGACAAGAAGCTCATTTTCAGGCGACAAGCGATATTCTCAAACGAAACCAAACCAACATATAACAATTAACAAGCTCAATTTTCAGATAACATAAATTAACAAGCTCAATTTTCAGATAACATAAATTCAGTTGTTAAACATATTTTTGTTTTATTACCAAATTTTGCCATCAAAAATTTTGCGTGGAACTACTTTAATGTTCAAAAGACTGAACAGAAACGGAAAGTATATTTAGGCATTTCAATTATAATTTGAGTATTATATTAAATTGAGTATTTCGGAGAGGTTTCAATTGTTTCAGGTTATACGTAGTTAAAAATCAACATAAAAGATGCCTGTCAATATTGTTGCCTAACTTAAGTTTTCAATAAAAATTAATGCAAAGTGTGTTTTAAATTTATGCAGATGTTAAGTTCTGCCCAATAGCAATGACAGTGATCCTTGGCATACCTTGAAAGCCAGAAAATATTATAAAATAAAAAAGGTAACGTAAATTATAAATAAATTTAATATAATATGGAGCAAACACATTTGTCTTTGTCACATTGTTTATTTTAACCAGGCTCGGCTTAAACACTGCGTTGACATCTTATATAAATATATATATATATATATATACATATAGATATACGATATATATGTATGAATGACTGTTGGCTGGCAGAGTGTTGACACTGTCTTTAAAATATTTTTATCAGTGCTACCCAAAGTAAACTGCGAATGTGCCACAAAAAGCAAAAACTCACAATATAAACTCGCCCCATGTGTGTGTGTGTGTGTGTGTTTGTCTATGTGTGTGTGTTTATGTGTGTATGTTTGTGTGTGTGTGTGGGTGCGCGTGTGCCTGCGTGTTTGGCAACAATACAGTAAAATAAACAAAAGCTGTGCACGGCCATTGTTTGCTTAAGACACACTGAAAAACATTTATATTTATTTTTTACGCTATTTTTTTTTTTTTTTTAGCATAACGTATACGTAATTTATTTTGAAAAGACGCCTGGTAAAATGCGTATATGGCAAAAGGAACACTGAACACTTTAAGGCGCGCAAGCGTGGCAAAAAAAAAAAAAAGAATGCGAAAAAAAAACTGAATTGAATTGACAGCCCAAACAACTCACACATAAACAATAAATGTATAGAAGAAAATGCAAAGAGCAATGCCAGCCGAGCTCTGGAAAGAACAGCGAGAACAGGGATGGGTCTGGGTATGGAGATGGGTCTGGAGATGGGGCAGGGGAGTTGGAGATGGAAATGGAAATGGAGATGGAGATGGAGCGAGTAGAGTATGAATAATAATAACCAAATTGGTTTGAGCTTACTTTGGCACAAGTGAAACGAAATGAAATTAGCTTTGCGTTGCGACTTTCCAGTGACGACGATGATGCCAGCCAACTGTGTGGCTGGTGGCCGCGGCAGGACCAACGATGGGTGCCATCGGCACACCGACAATTTGTCAATTGACGCCCAGTCAGGCGCTGTAGCTGCTTCCGCCCGGCTGACTGTCAATGGATGGGCAGTAAAATTTCACAGAATTCTGTTGCATTTGCCGCCTTGCCACCGTTGTGTTGGGGGGAGGGGGGGCGGCTGCTGGGCATTTATCGCTTTTTGAAATCATCTGGCTGGAATAAATACAATTTCAGTCGGTCATCAAGTTGCTGGGCAAATCGGTAGCACCACCACTCGCAGAGGGAGCAATAGACAGAGAGAGGGAGAGCGAGGGAGAGGGAGACGGAGAGAGGGTGAAACCATTAGACCTAGTCGAATTTTCTAGTTCGAAGTCAAAGTGTATTTTCTTTGCGTATAAGTGGATTTCATCACTCACTTTTTTTTTTGGCAAATAGAACCGCAATCGCTGTTGCCCCATTGATATATTGACTCAATGCAAAAACTCGTAATAACGTAAATGATGTTGACTTATATCGACTATCGACTGAAATGGAAAACAGAGCGACTGATTGTGTGTGTGTGAGAGAGAGAGAGAGAGAGAGAGAGAGAGAGAGAGAGAGAGAGAGAGAGAGACAGAGACGGGCGGCATTTTAAAACCCTTTGGGCCTGAAATTGATACTTGAAAACCAATGATGCATTTGATGGTCAATTGAAAATGTGAAGCCATTGAAAATGGCCAGCTAAATCTCATTATTTACTGTTCTAACTTGAACTTTAAACTGTTTTGTAACTTCCAAGAGGCTTACCTCAACTAACTAACTTGCCTTGTATAACTCTTTAGAAAGTTATTCATGTCACATTTATAGGTCTTCCTGGCACCACTTCCGAATTGTTGTACCCCCCTGAGAATAGTTTGATATTAATATCCGTTGTCATTTATATTTGCTATATTAGTCAACATAATAAATAGCAGCTTTTTTTGTGCCATACTTCCATCACTTTTTGTTTTATCCTGCAAAGTATTATTCCATTGAGTGTCATAAAAAACAAGAAGAAAAATTAAAAAAAAAAACAAGAAGAAAAAAAAAACAGTTTTGGCCACACAAACATGGCCACAAGCTAAGGTCGCAGCCAATGGCTGTTTAATTATGTATCGGATTTCCAATTAGCAGCTGTGAGCAGATTCGAAACAATTTGCATGCATTTGCAGTAACGAAAGTCATTAGTTATCATATTACGCCCTCCAGAGCGTGCCACGCCCACTATTTATGAACATAAATTATGCTGCCGGTCGACAGTCGCCAGTCGCCAGTCGCCAGTCGCCGGTCGCCGGTCGCCCCTCATTGACCCACGCTTATTGCCCCGAAATGTTGAAAGGAGCATCAGCATCAGCATCAGCATCAGCATCAGTGGGCAGCAGATGAGGAGTTGTTATATCTTTTTGGTTTTTGGGTTGAACTGGAATCGGAATATGCAAAACGTTTGATCCCTTCCGGCTTAGCCAGGTCTAAAAGTGGTGTACGATGAAATAAACTGAAATAAAATTAGGTACAGTTGGCAAAGAGACGACCAGACATCCAAACAGTCAGCTAACCAGTTAGCAGAAGCGTGGGCGGTGAGGGGGGGTGAGGGGCGGGAGTGGCGAACTTTGAATTTATTACAAACTCAATAAGCCCTGGCAGAGACAAAATTATTTATTTGCCCCGGCGCTGGCAATCAAAAAAGAAAATTCATGTTGACGGGTGGGCTCATGGCTAAAACACATACCATATCATCCCCTCCCCTCCCCACCCCATCCTATCCCACCGAATTGCTTAAATTGCCACTGCCACCCATCACTGGGAAACCCGTTTGCCACTGTAAAATAGTCAACGCAGCAAAAACAAAAGTTTTTATTTTTTGTGATACGAGAAGTAATCGAAGGCAGGATACCCTCTATATTGATTTTTCAGAGAGTGTTTATTTAAAATTGTGATAATTCCAATTGAGGAATATCCACAATATTTGTATTCCCATTAATATAATCTTTAAAAGTAGGTTTATTTAAAATTGTGTAACATATATATATTTTATGCCAAATGTATTAATATTTTAGACAAATACATTTCTTGGCATTGAGTTTTATGTTGAAATGTGTTTTTTTTTTATATTCCTAATATTCTTACTAATATCATATTCATAGTTTGAGGAATACCCCACTATATTCCGATTATTATTATTATTATTATCATTATTAGTATATTTACAATTAAGTGTGCAAATATTTAAGATGTTTATTATTTTTTATTTATTATGATTTAGTAATAGATAATTATTTCAGACAAATACCATTGAAGTTCGGAGTTCGGAGCTAAGCCCTTAGCTTATATGCTCAAAGCGCATACTGACCCTAAAAATAATTTCCGAAACACTCACAAACAAAAACTAAGCCGAGATAATTTTTGTTTTTTTTTTTTGGTTTTTTTTTTGTGTTTTTTTTTTCAAAATATGTGTCACAGGCAAAATGAACTGACTGGGGTCACTGGGATCATTTTTCCTTTGATTAAAAATCCGGTTGGATGATATTATCTGCTGCTGATATGTTGACCCCACTCTCGAGCCAACCCCAAACCCCGCTCGCCCCGCTCTCCGTGTCGGGCAGCTCTGTATCTAGTTTGGCCAGACATTTGGTTAAAAGTTGGTGACCAGTTCACTCAAAGTTTTGACGCAGCAGGCACGTACAATGCCGCGCCCACATTCCGCTCCTCTGCCCTCAGCTCAGTCGAGTGCAAAGGCAATTTTAGGCAACTTTTACACTATTTGTCCATGTAAATAAATGTCTGCCTGCGCTTTGAATTTTTTTTCTTTTTTTTTGGCGAAAAGCAAACAGCAACAGCAGCAGCAATAGCAAAAACTACAATAACCAACAAAAAAAAAAAAACTCGCTGAGAGTCATAAAAAATGGGCAACTTTTATTTTTTGTATTTTATTTATTTATGTTAAATTCATGACATGTATTTAAATTAGTTGCCCAGCAGTTTGTCCCTTTCATTCAATGGGTGCTAGTGTGCTTAAGTGTGTGTGTGTGTGTTTGTGTGTGTGTGTGCTTGTGTGTGTTTGTGTGTGTGCTTAAGTGTGTTCATATGTGTGTGTGTGTGTCTGTGTTGGCCATCAAACGCAGCCGTTGTGAATTTTGCGCTCCAAAAAGTAGGCAACAGAAAGTCGGCGCTGCATTAACAAACATTCAATTATGAGCCAAAGCGCTTTCTCTCTCTCTCTCTCTCTCTCTCTCACTCTCTCTCGGCATCTCGATCTCTGTCTTACACAAGCTATGTGTCTCTCTTTTACACACGTTATTTATGGCTCCTTTTTGTATTTATATGTGTATCCCTGTCGACTGCCATTAGCATTTCAAATGCTAAGACAGCGGCTAGCATCAGGAGCAGCATCAGGAGCAGCAACACAGGCCAAAGCCAATGTCAAAGGGAAACCCAAGCTCGTTTTTAGGGGAGCTGGGTGTGAAAGTTGTCTGCTCGATGATGTTCTGGGTGCGGGATGGTTGTTTGGCAAAGGCAAAGGTGGTGTTGGTTTAGCTGGCAGAGAAAACTTTTACCATTTGCCTGCAAGCAGCAAGCGGCAAGCGGCAAGCAGCAAGCGGCAAGCGGCAAGCAGCAAACGACAAAGGGCAAGGCAAACACGCAAACTTTGCCTGCATATATATCTTTTCAGTTTTGTGATATGTGTATACTAAATAGCTGCATATATTATCACAGCAAATACCCATACAGGTCTTGCTACCCTCGCATCCCCTACCCTACAGTCAGTCTCTGTCTTTATTTTTTTTTCTTTTTGGAAATTGCTGTAAAAATGCGTGCTTGGTCAAGTAAATGAGCTTTCCTGTGGCTATTCCACTTTTGTTAGCAACCAGTTAGATCAAAGACACCCACAACCACACACAAAGGCACACACACAGACGCACACACACACACACACACAGTTGAATATATATATATATGGCCGACGCTCAAACGGAAATTGATATTTAATTAAAGTTTCAGACGTTGCTTTGGTCTCCGACCTTCAACTTATGTTGCCCCAACTGCAAATTCTCAAAAATTTGCATAAGGCCACCAATTTGAGGTGGCTGCCTCTCAGCCCAGCAATGCAAAAGGAGGTCTCCAACTGCTCCAGAATACTATCTCAATATGAATTCCGGACACCAAAACTTTTGACTCGAGATACCAGCAGAGTCCCGTTGAAACTTTTCCAGCAGACACATGACAAATAATTCGTGCGACTTTATCGCATTGCAATGTTTTTTTTTTTTGTTTTTTTTTTGGGCTGCTTGTGTTTATGTTGTTTATGTTTTTCGCAATAAATCGGGTTTGGAGCATAGCAACTTTGTCGACGTCAATGTTCGCCATCTAAGCCTCAATTTATCAGCAACTGCTGCTCTGAATGTTGAATTTCAGGGTCTAATTTGCATACAGAAAAACAGTTAAAATTATGAATTCATTTTATGCTCGATCCTTGAGACATCTCGAACTATTCGTGTGTTCAGAGAGATAGACAGTCCCCTTAATGAATATACTCATTCTCATCTTTAACACTTGTTTCTTCATTAATATTGTCTAATTTGAAAAGAATAAAATTAAAAAAATTAATTTAACAAAAACCAAATAACTGATTAAAAATAAAAAATATACTATTCATAAATATATAGAATAAATAATTGTTTATATATGAGACTATTAAAAACTTGTAAAATGATCAAATGAGCAGAAATGCACATTTCACACGAACTGATGCTAAATTAAAGGTAAGAAAAAGGGTAGAATGGTTGTTGAGGAGGGGAAAGAAATGAGGTGGAGAATAAAAAAAAAAATAGAAATAGGAGAGGAAAAATGAGGTAGAAATATATCTTAATTAGTTAAGCTTACCACAGTGAAAAGCGGTAAGAGACTGCCCCGAGATATATGTAATTATATATAAATTAAAAATTATATTAGAGAAACAGAGGACATTTTGGAATTTAAGAGTTACTGCATTATACATACACACACACACAGACACACACACAGACACACACACAGAAACACACACATACACACACACACATTGGCCTGCTGTATTTCTTTTGCCAGTAATTGAAATTTCAACTAATTGCCCCTTTCGCTAGTGGGACATTAAGAGTGAATCTGTTCTGATGACAGTCACATGATTTTTCATTACCAAAAAGTATATAAATATTGTCATTCTGTCTGGCTAAAATAAGGGCAGCATTTACTTTCGCCCATTAAGGTTACAGCCTGGGAATGGCGCATTGGCATCATTTTGTTGCTCATTAAATGCACTCAGGCAAATTTATGCTCATTTATTTTGAAAGCCAAGACGCCAAGACGGGAGGGGGGGGGGGGTCGCGTAGAGGACGGTACTGAAGTTGGAGTTGTGGTTGTTGTTGTGACGTGTTTTTTTTTTCCTTTTTTTTTTTTGTTCTTCATATTTATATAAGTATTTAAATACTAGCAGAAAGCAACAGCCCCGCCTTAGCTGCTGGCTGATAGCAATTTTACAAAGGCAATTGGTGGGGCAAGTGGGACAAGTGGGGCAAGTGTGGCGAGTGGAGCAAATCGAGGAGTTTGGGTGAGCAAACTTTACGACTTTTATCTACGCACAAGTTTCGAACTGGAGCCCAACAGCGAGCAATTGAGAGAAATTTTGAGTGTGGAGTGGCACTGAGACTGACACCGACGCGTCGCTTATATTGTGGATGGGTGCTTTGTGTGGCACACCACCCATTGAGTTTTTTAAACATGCCTCACGGCCAAATGCATAAATATTTTCAGTGTCGCTTTCGTGCGCGCGTGAAAAGCTAACAAAAAAAAAAAAAAAAAAAACATGACATTTTTCATATACATTTATTTGGCTTTGGCCGCTTTTGCGCCCCAGCCCCACAAAGATTGACGGGCGTGGCACATTTGCATAATTGCAGCCAAGCAGCATAGCAACACCAAAGTGCTCAAGTGCCATAAAAGGCTCCTACAGCTGAATGAAATGAAGTCAAACAACAGCGAACAAAGTACATGCGACAGCAGCGAAACGGCCAGAAAATAATAAAAAAAAAAAAAAACACAACAACAACAACAAAAACAACAACAACAACGAACCAACGGACGGGCTGTAGACGGGACGGACAAATGATATAGGTAATAAAAAGTTTATATAATAGCAGATGCCATACTGAAATGGCCAACGGCCGACCAATCTTTGCAGTCGCCACCAGCTCCACAGTATTTAAAATAGCATTGCCTGAAGATATTTGAGAATAATAACAAGTTGAGAAATAAAGAAAGAAACTGAGAGAGAGAGAGAGAGAGAGAGAGAGACTTAGATATATAGATCTTACATATATATATATATATCTTTTCTTTCTCCATATTCCTCGCTTACGATATATCATAATAAAGGATAATAAAAGATGGTATGCAACACATTATAATAATAGCTACTGAAACAAAGAGAGACAGAGAGATAGAGAGAGAAAGAGAGTGATACAAGAAGACTTCACTATATTATCTACCACTTTCTATAAACTTTTTAATTTTAGATATTTAATAAAAGTACTTCACTTGAATTGAGCGAGACAAGCTCTGAAATATTAAAAAAAATATTCTGAAATTCATTTTAGAGACCATTTACAGAGAACAAAGTAAGCAAATAAATTGCATTTTCTAACAAACAAATTCAGTTACTTTTCCATAAGACAAAGTTTAGTCAAAGGTTGCTTGTGACTTTGGTTTCTGCCATATAATCATTGCGTAAAATGGGTTATAATAAAGCTGGCAGAACTGAGGCAATAAAGTACAATCAAGAAATACTTTTAACAGTCTGAAGAGGTCTGCGAATCTAATAATCGAAAACTAAAGATTTGAGAAACAATGCTAAGTCGAATAATTCAAATGAAAATTAGAGTACGACTTGAATACAGGGTGTCTTCAAGTGGAACCCTGTGACTATAGGAGAGCTTTGAATGTCTGTTGTTGTCGCAGATTGTGTCACATTATAAATTATTTTAAGGTAAATACATTCTACGTTTTCTATAAAAAAAAAAACAAAAACCAACAACAACTGTTCGTCTAAGTCAAAAAGATTGAGAAAATAAAACTGAACATCGCAATAAGCAAAAGCATTAAAATAAAAAGTTACCGGAAAGATCGAATATTGCAGAACGCTGTCAGCCAGATTTTAAATGAAAATAACTAGTTTGATTAGTAGAACTTGTTAGATACATAAACTCATCCTTTAGATAACAAGTATTTGATATAGAGGTCGTATTCGGACCACATTGTCGTATGTGCTGCGTGCACCAAAAACTTGACTTTATTCCAAGTATCTTTGAAAAGTAATTTTGATCAAAATTACATTTAATTCATGTATACGTCGAATATGCCCGTCTCGAAAATATTTCTAGTTGGCTTCAAACATATATATATATATACTTTTTTTTCTGTGTTTGTTGGTGCGAATTACCAACTGAAAAAAATGGCGTTCAACTATGGAAAGTTGAAAATTGATTGCACTTTACAGCTTTGAGGTTTCAATGGAACAAAAGAAATATGCTGCGCTGATTGGATTGCATCACTTGTGCCCAGCCAAACTAGCTTTTTTCAAATTTGAATGCGAGTCACCCCAAAAGGCTGCTGCAAGCTTTGAGTATTAAAAAAATAAATAAATAAAATTTCCAAAAAAAATATCTCGCTTCGAGCGAATTTTGTAATGATTTCACTGTCCGAGAAAAAAAAATATTCCTCGTTTCTATGCACCGCAATCATCAATATTAAATTCTAAATAACTAAAAAAAATTAGATTCTAAAAATTTAAGTTACTCGGCTCGTTATAGAACAAACCTTAAATAAATCTTCTGTTTCTTGATTTGATTATTTAAACAACAGTTTGCTATAAATTGCAATGCCTTCAAAATATATTGGGTTGATAAACCAAACTTGATTTTAGTTCTATTGTCATAAAATATTGTTTGATTTGGCGGCAAACTAATAACTACCTTTAAATAAAATGTATCTAAAATATGTTCGTATATGTTTTATGTGCTTGCAGAAAAAAAAATTTGGAATTTACTCAACTTTGTGTTGATTACGTCAACAGCAGGGACACAACATCTGGTAAGTATATAGATAATAAGCGTTTTGATTTTGATTTGCAATTAAACAAACTCTACAAACGAAAATGACAATAAAAAAAAAAATAAAAATAAAAACAAATCTTGAACAGGCGGGAAAGTATCAACTGGAAGAGCAACTGCGTAACTGGCAGCTCTCAGTTTTCGAGGTTAATTAAAGTACGGAATACACTTTGACAAAATTCCATTTAATCTACTCAGTTTCGAGCTCGGAAAGTCCAAATAACAACCAGGCAAAAAATTAATTATGCGCATATTTGCGGGCCTAGCAACAAAACAGTAGATGGAAAAATAGGGAAAGAACACACCGAAGATTTAATACCCTTGCAGCAATTAAATAAAAATAAATCGACTGATTTTGTGAAGAAATCTATATTTTATAGTAGTTCAATTTTGATGACTTCTGGCTTCTGGCAAGTGATGCAAATATCTTGTTAAGCATAAAGACAGAATCACAAAATGGCTGACTGAAATGGTTAAATTCAGAATTCTGCTTCAGCAAGTCATGGCAAAATTAAAGAATCAAATGTAAGGTATAAAAAAAGGTGAAGGAACACAAACAAAAAAAAAAAGGTTCACTTTGATTTGCATTTTTCTGCAGTTTCGAATGTGCCATTTATGACATTTACCGCATATTGCTTTGGCAACCCTAACCAACAATAACCCAATCCTAAATGCCCACTTCAGCTGGAATCCACTACTAATCAGTTACTGCTGCTCAATAGCGTGATGAAGGGGGTGCCAGACGGGGTATTGAGGGGGTTTTGGCACAGTGTTAAATGAGCCGCTGTGCCGCATAATTTCCATGTGCTAATTCAAATGTGTCTGCCCAGGGATTAAGCGCAAATATCTGCGATTTCTTGAGGTAACCAGTAAGGAAAATAAATATTAAATGAACACTTGCAGCATTGAGAAACTTTGATTAGAATATATATTTTTAATATGAGCTTATGTACTTTTTATTGCTTATTTTATTTAATATATTTAGAATTAACTAAAATATTCTAATACAACATACATCGTTGTTGTTCAGACTAACTCAAATTATATTTTAGAATGATATTTTAACTCCAGCTTAGTCTCGGCTGTAAAAGTTGATTTGAACTTCGAGTATAATTAAATCAGTTGTTGATCCTTTTTTGGCCAGCTCGACTTCTCGTCTGAAAATATATATTGTATATTATTTGGTATTGCCTACTTTTGGGGATGGCAAAGTGCCATTAAAAGAGCGGTCCTCAAATACACACATAAAAACTATATATATATAATAATCTAAATCATCAATATAAAGAACAAATAGTTTGTAAAACGAAAAAATTATTCAAGTAAATATAAAATTATTAAATTGAAGGAATTTCATTTTGTTGCTTATAGATATGGCAAATTTTAGTAAGAGCTCAACTGCAGTATTAATTGCCTGAGCTTAAATTAAATTTTCATTAATTTTCTAAATATATTTCAAGCATTTATATTCACTTTCTTAACTATTATTTCGACCGCAGCTGTATGCATATTTATATATGCGTTTGTGTGTGTATGTGTGTGTGTGTGGCATTTATTGTGGGTTCAATACAATTAACAAATATATTGCTTAGCCGCCTTACTCATTAAATATACATACTTCTCCACTAGAGCCCATAAATATAAATGCGTGTGTGTGTATGTGTGTGTGTGTGTGAGTGCCTTTACATTTAATTCAATAACACAGCAGCAACTCGTTTGGCACGCCCCATCACGCCCACAATAGGTGGTGCGACATCAGCAGCGGAACGTGCAATCCTTCTGTGTGTGCAAAGGACATGCCAGCAACAGGACACAAACACAATCACATTCTCAGCAACTGCAACTGCAACTGCCAGCCTGCCTGCCTGTGTGTGTATGTGTGTGTTTGTGTGTGTGTGTGTGTGTATGACATGGCTATGTTTGTCGCTTGGCTGTTGCAGTTGGTGTTGCCTGTCGTCTGACGCCTGTCGTTTCATTTTCATGTTCCACACTTGACGCATTCGAGCATGTTGAGGCATTCAATTTCTTATGTGTTCCATGTGGTGTAATGTGCCCATGTCTCTTCCTCCTCTCTCTCTCTTTCTCTTTCGCTCCCTCTCTGTCACTCTTTTCACGCAACACCTTCGTGCCACATTCTTTGTCAATAATGTCATTTTTGGTGCGCTTTTCCAGCGTCACACCCAAATAGGCGTAAATTGGCAACATTTTACGGCAGAGCATTTTCATCTCCGACTTAATGGCAAATTCACAGAATCGTCAGCAAGGACGACATTTAATTACAGCCTGTTCACACGAAACGGGTTGCATATTGATGTGCTGCTTGGCAACGCGTGTTAACGGATAGCTCTTCAGACCCGAAATTCGAATGGCAAGCGAAATACAAAATTTATTTAATGCCCAAATGGCAAAACATCGTGCTCGACTCCATTGCCTTTACTGTTTTAATTACCAAATTAATTGTAAAAATCAATTGAGCTGTAAATATATTAATTATTTTATAGATGTTCATATTTATTTTGCTCAAGTACTCGAAAGTTTTGCCACCGTTAATCCCTTTATAGTTGCACTGCTATTAAATTTATTTTGCAGTTCTGAAACACCTTCGATTCTTAACTTGCTTGCCAGAAGAATCATGGAATAATGGTTTTAAACCCTAACCAATTACTTTAAAAAATATCTCCATTTTTTTTTAAGTAATTTTATGCCTGTTGAATAAACTACTTTAAGTAGCGAATTAAACTCTTGCTTCACATAAATTTGGATATATTTCTCATTTGGGGACACAATGTATGTCAAGCACTCTCGACTAGAGCACACTTACCGGATATATTTTCCAGTCTCAAGTACATACAAGAACTTCATTTGCAGGCATATTTTTAATTTCATATGCATTTATATATATAAATTTATATATATATAGATATATATATATATATATATATATATATATATATATATTGAATTGAGGGCAAGTCAGCAAACTCCACTTAATGCAATTATCATCAACATCAAAGTGATAAAGTGTGCTGCATGTCGTGGGCAATGTGAGAGGCAACCAACCGGCTAAGTTTGTCCTCAAACTGTGTAGGGGATGGAACGCTGTCAATTAGCAGGCACTGTTAACTTGCAACTTGCGGTAACTTGCACCTGTTAGGCACTTTAGGGCGTAGTTCCAATTAATTAGCAGTTGGCCTGTTGCAATCGGACCCCAAATGATGATTTGCCCAGCATTTGCCACGCCCACACACACACACACACACACACACACACACACCAATAGTGCCCCTCTCAGAAGCAGTGCAAAATGTATTAATTTTAATCGGCCCTAACCAAAACTAAAAGTTGAATCGTTAACTGGCAAAAACCAACAAAAATAATTATTTTTGTATTTCAAAGTTTCACAAAAAGCATTAAAATTGAAAAACAAGCAAAAAAAAATAAAATGGGAAAGAAAGGAAAAATAAATTACGATGACCGCTGGCCGCTGGCCGCCGGTTTGGGTTTGGTACAAAATGTTGTAAATATTTTCCAACATCATCACCCGTAGTCTCACCTTTACTGCCCGCTCCTGGTGCTCCCTGTTAATAATTTGTTTGCTTTCCACCTTGTGGTTGTGGCATACACACACACACACACATATATATAAATATATATATATATGCATGTATATTTAAATATATATATTTTTTATTTTTTCTGTTGTGCCGAAAAATGTTAATAATTGGCATTTCTGTGCGAGATGAAATAACGGATGGATGGAGTCGACAGCAGGAGAGGCAGAGTGGGTGGAGATCCGGACGCGAGTAGTGGGTGGGTGTTTTTTTTTTTTTCTTTTTCTTTTTTTGGGTGGGTTGCGTTTCATAAATTGTTTCGGAAATTACAGTTGTACTGATGGGCAGCTCCCGTGCCCGACCATTGACCGACTTTTGGACCTCGGAATTGATTACGGTTCATTTCACTTGGAGGGTAGTGTTACGCATTTCACCATCCGCACCCTAGCCCCCCCCCCCCCCCTTCTTCTCCGCAGGCCCTGCTCTTTTTTTTCATACATTGCTGAACATTGACGAGAAGCGTTAAATTTCGTTTCATTTTTTTTCAGTATAATCTCACCGATTGGGTTTCGATTCAATGTTTGCTTTATTGTGATAATATTAATATTAATATTGTTTTTTATTTCTTTTGTAATATATCACAAACAATTTTGCATTTAATCTTAACGCTTGAATCAAGCATATTTTCAGCACTTTCATTTGGTTGAGTCATTCAAGTAGCTCTTCGGAAACGAGTAAAATCAATAAAAAGCGCATCAATTACAATTATGTCTCAAAACATTTAAAAAAAAAAAAAGTGGGAAAGCAATTCTGATAATAAGCTTGGTGACAGCTTAAATATATAAAGGCCAAATTCTTCTGAATCTCACATAAATTATTTGATGTTCTGTTAGTGGTATAAAAATCGAATTTTTGGAATTTGAATTATATTTTGAATTGTTAGTTACAATTTCTATTATTTTGGAAAGAGAGATTTCAGATTTTAAGTTAATAATTTATGCCAAATTATAAACCTTTATAATTCGATAAGTACAGCTTTAAAATCGCTGACATGATTTATATAGATTGTTATCGTTGTGGAGGAGATGGATAAATTGATTGATCAATTTAGCATGACTTGAATATGGCAAATTTGAACTCCATTGTTATATATATTATATCTCAGATCAGCTCATTTATATTCATTCTGAGATGCTACCATCAACTTTATAAAACACTTTCCATTAATTTTTAATTTGTGCGATGTTAAATAAAACAAAAAGAAGCAAAACAAGTGAAATTAGCTATTTGTGTGTTAATTTTTCATTTAATTTCGTGTGAAATGTGTAGAAAATTTGAATTGACATGGAACATCATCGTGTGTGTGTGTTCTTGTATGGGTGTGTGTGTGTGTGGGTATGGATGTGAATGTGTGTGCGAGTGTGTGTGTTGTGAACATGATATAAGCATATTAAACAAATACTCGACTACATTTACATATGCTTAATGATATATGTATTTGTGCCAACAACTTGCTGCAGTAACCAAAACCCAGTTTCAATCAGCAGCCACACGTTATAACCGCCCGCACCACCCGCAGCACCACCCACTCCAACCGCACCAACCGCGCCACCAGCCCAGCATCCCCCCCTCCCCTCCCCAGGAAGCCAAATTGCGTAATCGGTTTTGCGTATTATGCGCATTTAATTGGAGTTTTTGTTGCTGGATTTTGTTTTTGCGTGCTTTGTGCTTGATGTGTTTTGGGTAGTCGACAAACGGGCGTTAAATTGAATAAGCTGCAATAATTGCATAAGTTTGATTAGATGGATAAGTGGGTTTTATTAGCACAAAAACCAGCACGCACCATCAAGCAATTAGCCGGGCCTTCAACGTGGTTGCTCTTATTCAAAACTCGACAGACACTCAAAATGTGCGAATTTATGAAAATGTTGATTACGTACATCAATTAACTAGTTTGTTTCATAACGCTTAACTAAGCCACTTAAAGAACTCAAATTAGCTGCGCAACTTTGTCTTTTGCTAATTTCGATTGTTTTATTTATATAATAAATATCGATAACAAAGGCAACCTTTAAAATTAATTTGCGTTTGATTATTTGGTCAACGCGCTTAATTTTTTTCTGTCGTTGTCGTTGTCGATGATGATAACAATGGCTATAGAACAATCTGAGAGGAGGCATTGTGAATCGAAAGCATAAAAATAGGTAGGACAGACATATTTACATTTGTATATACATACATACATACATACATAAACGAATAGAGCAATCTGACAATGGACTAGTTGCTAAAATAAATGGGACTTCTGGTGGTGCTTGTATTTTTAGTGGCTTCTAATGAAGTTAACAGGAGCAGCAGCGGGTAGCAGGCAGCATTAAACACCCCCAGCCCCTCCACCCACCAAACCCTTGTGGGTGGGTAAGATGAAGGGAAAGTGGTGGGAATATGTTTGGCTGTGACGGGTGCGTCGAGCAGCAGCCGCAGTTGTCTAGGACCCTCATTTATTTTCACTTTAATCAAAGTGAATGGACAACAGGCACGGGGCATGGGGCATGGGGCATGGGGCATGAGGCAGGGGCATTAGGCAGTAGGCAGCAGGCAGTAGACAGGAGGCAGAAGGCTGCAGGCATCGTTGATGGTGTAGGACGCAGGCTGGTCCAACGTTTGCTGAACCAATTTTTGCTACCAAGCCCAAAAAGAATTGTAAAGCGTAAAATAACAAAGACATGGAAGAGGAAGAGCAAGAGCAAGAGGAAAAGCAGGAGGAGGAGCAGCAGCAGCAGCAAGAGCGAGGCCAAAGTGTATTAGTAGTTGTAATTTTACACGTTATCCCTTTGGCCTGTATGTATGTATGTATGTATGTGTGTGTGTGTGTGTGTGTGTGTGTGTGTGTGTGTGTGTGTGTGTGTGTGTGTGTGTGTGTGTGTGTGTGCAGAAGTGGCAAGAAACGGGGCTAAACAAAAGCACAACGGCACAAACCAAGGTCTGAGCAGAAGCAGAAGAGATTTCGCAGGCAACCAAATGAAAAAGTAAGCTAATTAGTTAATGAAAGATATTTTCCTTTGTCTACTCTCGGAACACACTTCATCCCTCCCCGCAATCCCTACCATCGAGAGGGCGTTTTCCGCCCACACTGAGCAAAAAAATGCCTCAAAGTGGCAGCTGTGGCGATCTGTTGCCTGAAAATGTTTTGTGTTTTTACTAAGCCTGTACCCATAACTCTCTCTCTCCCTCTCTCTCTCTCTCTCTCTCTCTCTTTCTCTCTCTCTCTCTCTCTTTCTCTCTCTCTCTCTCACTCTCTTATGGCATCTTTAAGCATTGCCTAGTTTAAGTTTGTCGCCACAAATGAGCTCAGTGTATAGCGGCAATGCTTAATAACGTAACGTAACGTAACATAAAGTAACGTAACGTAACGTAAAATAACGAAACATAACGGAACGTAACATAACGTAACGTAACGTAACGTTCAGCTATAGCATGTTCATTGTCCGGCAATTTTGACCTTTTTTTTTCTTGTTTTTTTTTTTTTTTTTTGTATCCCCCGTAATTTCGCAGCCCTCGCAGCCAACGCAACGAACACGCTCCTCTCCACCTCCCCCCGTCCACCAAGTAGCCCCTGGTTTATGGCTGCCACGTCAATTGTGTTGGCCTTTGTTTGGCAATTCAGCCGTTTGTTGCTCATTTCTGCTACTTTCTTTGTGCCAACAGCAGCGGCAGCAATGCTGCTGCATAATATCGCAACTTCTTTCCGCTCGCTGCTCTCTGCCACACTCTCCCTCTCACCCACCCCCTATAGCGAAAACTCACCCATAACCCGTCTGCTGCTGGTGCTGCTCACTTGCGTGGTCGGCACCCCTTTTGTATTGCAAAATGTTTTGCTTGAATAAATTATAAGCTTAACTGGCACCGAGACCCCCTCCCCACCCCACATTCTTCAATCCATATCCCGTTGCCGTTAAGTTCCCATCTTTAAAGTGGCACTGCCCCAATAAATTATTAGATATATGTATATTTTATATTGCATTTATCCTTTATTTAGCTTCTTATTTCTTGTCTGCTTTCATGTAGAAAATTCTTTTTTTTTTTGTTTGTGCTGCATTCTGAGTCGCTTGTTGCATACAAAAGCACTTTACATTGGGTTAGAATTCCCAACTATTAGTTCTGTGCTTCATTAGATACCAAAACGAATCGATTTAAGGTTATAGTTGAATGTCATAGCTAAAATATACATGGTTCTTGGCTCGTGTGCGCGGGGTGCCGGGTTCGATTCCCATCGATGTCCTAGCTAGCACCCAAGGCGAGAATCATTCCACTCGACCAACGAGGCGTTCTTTGTTTATATTATTAATTTCATAATTTTTCTTTGATTTTCTAACTGTAAAATAAATTAATTACAATGAAAATTTGTTTAATCTATTAAATAGTAAATTCTAATAGAAATTCTGATATTAATTTCATTTTTAAGCTGATTTTATGTCAAACTGAAAAATAATATATATATATTTATATGTATTATAAATTTGATAGATATTCAATATTTTTAAATTAATATTTAATTTAATTTAATTAATATTTTGTGTAGACTGCTTCTGTTTGTACAGAATCGAGTTAAATCATTTTGGCCAAATTCTATGTTGACAAACACACTTTGTGCATTGCACTCAGACAAGTCTTGACTATATCAAATTGTCTCATGGGATTTGGTTGGGAGTTGGCAAGGACGAAGCCGTGGGCGAAGATAAAGCAGTCCCATCATAATGCCATTAGTGGGCCTATAATGCTGATTCGTATGACAGAGACAAAGCAATCTCAGGCAATAGGAACAGAAACAGCAACACCAAAAAACGACAACAAACAAGTCCAAAATGATGTGGTCGCATGTCATTTAGCCTATTTGGGGTTCTTCAATGGAATAGGATACGGATGATCGGTTACGGATGGTGTGTCAGCGACAGGAAATGACACTCTCGCCCCTCTCACCATTTCACCATTTCACCACTCACCACTCATCCCACACTCTAAATCTCAGTATCACTGTTAGCTGCTTAGCAGGAACTGAGGTTGATTGCCGCCTTTAAGTGGTGGCACCCACAATACACCCACAATACACCCACAAACGGATGACGTTGGAACTGGACTGGGATTGTACGGATTGCGTGCGGTCCTCGCATATTCAAAATCATCGCTCAAGCGAAAGTGAAATTAATTACACGACTTGAGGAGTCGGTTCTGTTCTTTCCATCTCAGTAGTCCAGTTCCAGCTCAATGCCAAGTTCATTGTCGGCATTGTCGGTTCTTATTGCCACTTGCTGGCGTAATTAATGAAAAGGGCAACCAAATCGCGAAAGCACACACAAACATACACACACACACACACACACACACACACACACACACCAGCACACACACCTACACAAAAACACACTTTGATTGGGGTTCTTTTACTTGGTGTCTTTAAGATTTTGGCTTGATTTTTCCCTTTCTGCAACTATTTCAGCTTTTCTCAGTTTCTTTTTTCGTCTCGCTTGAGCCAAAATTTTATTAGAGCAAACAATTTGTTCATTTCTTTATTTTGGCTATGGCAGCTGGCGCAACTCGTGTGGCACATATCTGTGGTAAGGGCAATGTTATCAACTATCTTGTCTCATCTCTCATCTGAGCCACAACGAGATATATATCTATATATATATATATATATATATATATATATATATATATATATAAATATATATATGTCTACATGCTTAAGATCACATTAAATGCGCATTTGATTCAGATTCTTAAGTCTAACTTGAGTCCAATTCATTTTTTTCTTAAAGCAAAATAAAATAATTTGCTTAATTATTGGTTGTAAATTTTGTAGCATTTATTAATTAATTTTTATTTAAATTAATATTGGCTCTGCAGCTTCTCCAGCTTCATTCACATTTCGTTGTTGAATCAGAAATAAATGAAAATGTATTTCATGTATCAATTCCACATTCTTAATTGAGAGAGGGATAATTATCAAAATAAATAATAATAATAATATACTCATGTTCGTAAATTATTTGAATTTTTTCTTCTTTCTGTGCAGCTTAACAATGAAATATAGAAAATTTAGGCTGGTTGTAAATATTTAAGGCAAATATTAAACATTCCAAATACACACAAATACCAAGCAAAAATTGCAATTAATGTTCGATAAGCCAAATCAAATTTGGTCTACTAATTTTAGCTTTTAACTCAAGTTCTGCTAAGCCAAAGGACAATCAGATGACAGAATGCGACAAATCGTCTTAATTGGAGTGAATAAAGTTAATTTGTCAAACGTTTTAAATGCGACGATCGAAAAGAGGCCAATTTGAGTTGCCTCATTTTATTTTAGAGTGGCGAGATTCGATCAAAAAACTTTACTTGAATGGACATTGGCCTGGAAGTTGGAACTGAAACGCTTAAGATGAGGCAAAAGCCCATTGATTTCACATTTCTTGAAGGTGCTCAGTCGATGCTTGCTCTGATTAGAACAGAACGAGCCATCTCTTAATTATGGCCCAATGACCAAGAGGGCTTTAATCAACGCCAGTTGGCAAATACAAAAGCGAAAATTGCAAAATGTCTTCAGCAGCAGCACCAGGATCAGAGATGGAACAGGGAAACAGTTCAACCAGGACGAGGGAAGCTAATAGATGATGGCAGGCTCTCATTCTAAAACAGAAGGGAAAGTTGGTGGGGTGGTGGGGTGGTGGGGTGGTAGGGCGATTGTCAGCTGGTAAGACGACACACCAAAACCTTTTGCTAACTTAATTAAATTATAACATTTTCACTGGCTCTTTTTGTAGAATAATTGGCAATAAATTGATTAAAGAGTTAATTAGTGTGGGGTGGGGTGGGGAGGGGGATGGCCACCAAATTACATAGATGGATAGATAATTGTATTGGCGCAAAGGGCATAATAATTTGGAGAAACTTTGTGTATGTGTGTGTGTGTGTGTGTGTGTGTGTATGTGTGTGTGTGTGTGTGTGTGTGTGTGTGGTTGTGTGCTGCGATTTAAGTGCAATTTCAATCACACTTGTACAGAACGCCTCCAGCTGTGTGTCCTGCATTTGATAATTACGCTTTTACAACAGCTAATTTGCAGTTGGAAAAAAATGGAAATGGATATAAAATTTAAAAATGATTTAAATGAAAATTTGAATTTATATTTCAAGGTGTCTGTTCCGAGGTGCTGCCACTGCCAAGCCGCCATCTAAAACATTGTCCTACCAGAACACAAATATTTATTTCTACTGTGCTCTGCTAGGACATCGAGGGCTCGTCCGGGAATCGAACCCGGCACCTCTTGCACCCGAAGCGTGAATCATACCACTAGACCAACGAGCCCTTCTGTCATAAATTTTCCAATTTAGGCATTTCGATATAGCCGAGCAAAGACGAGCTAGAAAGCTAAGCAAACGAACTAAGCGAACGAGAGAGAGAGAGAGAGAGAATTTTTCTCGTCTGAGAGAGACCGAATTTTAGATCGTTTTTGCGAATGCGCAACACATCTGATACACTATTTATCCATGATGTGACTTACTATTCATGCGCACAGTTTCCTCCTTGAAAGTAAACGCATAAATATCAATTGTACAGGCGACAAATAGCAAGGGAAATAACCAAATGTCATGCTGACTCACATGGCTCACATGGATCACATGGCTCACATAACCAACAACAAAAGCAGCAACAACCACAACAACAACAATACACACGTAACACACTACACACAATCAAATGTTTGGCACAATGTCAAAAAAAATTGGACAGCCGCACTCAGCCTCGAAACGTGGTCCTGTTAAAGGTGTCTGTCCCAAGGTGCTGCCACTGCCAACTAAAGCTCACCACAAAACCCCCGCCTACCCCAATCCTCGCACTTGTCTTTATTGACAGTTGTCAGGTATTTTTTGAGCTGGGCTCCTCAACTTTGCCATTCATTGCCTTTTGAGTCATTGCTTTATTGCTGATGATATTCGCATTTGGCATATTCGCAGTTAGCTGCAAACACCTCGAACGTGCCTGTGGGCATTAAGTGTCCCAGTTGCATACAACGCAGCGCTAACTAAATCGGAAACCAATTTACTTTTCGCAGCTAACTCATCAGCCATGTGTGTGTGTGTGTGTGTGCCTGTGTGTGTGCCTGTGTGTGTGAGTGTCAGCTTGTTACTGTGTGTGGCAACTCAATGGGAATTGCTTACTGTAAGCGTGCGATGACGTCACACGTCATCATAAAAAAATAACAAATTTTGAAATAAGACGCAATGCTGCAAATAACGATTACAAATAATTCAAATTAATTGCCAACAAATGCCAAAGGGCCAAGGCAATGCACTTTACCCGTGGCAATATTACCTGCAACTTGCATCTTGCAACTTGCAACTTTCCTACTAAAAGCTAAAAGCATATTTTTGTATTCCGTTTTATTTTCTTCTGTTTCACTTTACCCTTTGAATTGCTGACACAAATAGTTTTCACAATTGTTTGGCTTTATTTTGTGGTTTGTGTGTGTGTGTGTGTGTGTGTGTGTGTGTGTGTGTGTGTGGATGTGTGTGTGGATGTGTGGATGTGTGTCGCCAATAATTATACTTGCTAATTTATTAAGTGTCGCGGCATCCTTGTTGCCACCGATCCTCTGAATCTCAATGAGTCACCATTGTTATTGCAACAAGAAATGCAGATCCAAATCATTTATTTCTGATATGCTCATGCTATATCCCTCTCTCTTTCTCTCCTTCGCTTACTTCTTACTTCGTTTGCTTAGCTTTCTAGCTCGTCTTAGCTCGGCTATATTAAAATGCTTAAATCGGATAAGTTCGGTGGGAGCGGATCGTTGGTGTAGTGATATGCTTCTCGGCTTGTGTGCGCGGGGTGCCGGGTTCGATTCCCATCGATGTCCTAGCTAGCACCCAAGGCGAGAATCATTCCACTCGACCAACGAGGCGTTCTTTTTTTATATTAATAATTTCAATTTTTTTTCTTTGAACTGTAAAATAAATTAATTAGAATGAAAATTTGTTTAATCTATTAAATAGTAAATTCTAATAGAAATTCTGATATTAATTTCATTTTTAAGCTGATTTTATGTCAAACTGAAAAATAATATATATATATTTATATGTATTATAAATTTGATAGATATTCAGTATTTTTAAATTAACATTTAATTTAATTTAATTAATTTTTTGTGTAAGGAGTCTCATTGCCAGTTAAGCTTATAATTTATTCAAAGAAAAGTCCCCATCTTTAAAGTGGAACTGCCCCAATTAATTATTAAATATATATATATTTTATATTGCATTTATCCTTTATTTAGCTTCTTATTTCTTGTCTGCTTTCATGTAGGAAATTCTTTTTTTTGTTTGTGCTGCATTCTGAGTCGCTTTTTGCATACAAAAGCACTTTACATTGGGTTAGAATTCCCAACTATTAGTTCTGTGATTCATTAGATACCAAAACGAATCAATTTAAGGTTATAGTTGAATGTCAAAGCAAAAATATACACTGACAAAAGTTATTGTGTTAGACACTATTTTAATAATAATATTTAACTATTATTTGTTGCATAAATAAATTATTATTCCTTTTTTTTATTTCTTGTTGTTTTTTTTTTTGTTTTTCTCTGCTTCTATTTGATAATTCTAACAGCTGATTCTCCATCCCTTTCATATCTAGCCTTTCAGCTATATTCGCTTTATTTCAAGAGGTTATGGTTGTAGCTGCTTTTGTTGTTGGTTATGTGAGCCATGTGATCCATGTGAGCCATGTGAGTCAGCATGACATTTGGTTATTTCCCTTGCTATTTGTCGCCTGTACAATTGATATTTATGCGTTTACTTTCAAGGAGGAAACTGTGCGCATGAATAGTAAGCCACATCATGGATAAATTGTGTATCAGATGCGTTGCGCATTCGCAAAAACGATCTAAAATTCGGTCTCTCTCAGACGTGAAAAATTCTCTCTCTCTCTCTCTCTCTCTCTCTCTCGTTCGCTTATAGCTCGGCTATATTGAAATGCCTAAATTGGAAAATTTATGACAGAAGGGCTCGTTGGTCTAGTGGTATGATTCACGCTTCGGGTGCAAGAGGTGCCGGGTTCGATTCCCGGACGAGCCCTCGATGTCCTAGCAGAGCACAGTAGAAATAAATATTTGTGTTCTGGTAGGACAATGTTTTAGATGGCGGCTTGGCAGTGGCAGCACCTCGGAACAGACACCTTGAAATATAAATTCAAATTTTCATTTAAATCATTTTTAAATTTTATTTCCATTTCCATTTTTTTCCAACTGCAAATTAGCTGTTGTAAAAGCGTAATTATGCAAAAAATGCAGGACACACAGCTGAAGGCGTTCTGTACAAGTGTGATTGAAATTGCACTTAAATCGCAGCACACACACACACACACACACACACACACACACACACATACACAAAGTTTCTCCAAATTATTATGCCCTTTGCACCAATACAATTATCTATCCATCTATGTAATTTGGCGGCCGCCCCCTCCCCACTCCACACTAATTAACTCTTTAATCAATTTATTGCCAATTATTCTACAAAAAGAGCCAGTGAAAATGTTATAATTTAATTAAGTTAGCAAAAGGTTTTGGTGTGTCGTCTTACCAGCTGACAATCGCCCTACCACCCCACCACCCCACCACCCCACCAACTTTCCCTTCTGTTTTAGAATGAGAGCCTGCCATCATCTATTAGCTTCCCTCGTCCTGGTTGAACTGTTTCCCTGTTCCATCTCTGATCCTGGTGCTGCTGCTGAAGACATTTTGCAATTTTCGCTTTTGTATTTGCCAACTGGCGTTGATTAAAGCCCTCTTGGTCATTGGGCCATAATTAAGAGATGGCTCGTTGTGTTCTAATCAGAGCAAGCATCGACTGAGCACCTTCAAGAAATGTGAAATCAATGGGCTTTTGCCTCATCTTAAGCGTTTCAGTTCCAACTTCCAGGCCAATGTCCATTCAAGTAAAGTTTTTTGATCGAATCTCGCCACTCTAAAATAAAATGAGGCAACGCAAATTGGCCTCTTTTCGATCGTCGCATTTAAAACGTTTGACAAATTAACTTTATTCACTCCAATTAAGACGATTTGTCGCATTCTGTCATCTGATTGTCCTTTGGCTTAGCAGAACTTGAGTTAAAAGCTAAAATTAGTAGACGAAATTTGATTTGGCTTATCGAACATTAATTGCAATTATTGCTTGGTATTTGTGTGTATTTGGAATGTTTAATATTTGCCTTAAATATTTACAACCAGCCTAAATTTTCTATATTTCATTGTTAAGTTAGTTAATCTGAATCGAATGCGCATTTAATGTGATCTTAAACGTGTAGACATATATATATATTTATATATATATATATATATATATATATATATATATATAGATATATACATATATATATCGTTTTATATATCATTGCCCTTACCACAGATATGTGCCACACGAGTTGCGCCAGCTGCCAGAGCCAAAATAAAGAAATGAACAAATTGTATGCTCTAACAAAATTTTAATCATAATAAAAATAAGAACATATCATTAATGACATGCACCAAAAAGAATGAAAAGAAAAATATAATAATCTCTATTTCTCTCTCCCTCCCTCGCACTGTCTCGACTTGACCAATGCGCTATCCCTCTTTAAACCATGCCAAAAACTCGATCGATTGAAATAAAGCGAATATAGCTGAAAGGCTAGATATGAAAGGGATGGAGAATCAGCTGTTAGAATTATAAAATAGTAGCAGAGAAAAACAAAAAAAAAACCATAAGAAAAAAAAAAAGGAATAATAATTTATTTATGCAACAAATAATAGTTAAATATTATTATTAAAATAGTGTCTAACACAATAACTTTTGTCAGTGTATATTTTTGCTTTGACATTCAACTATAACCTTAAATCGATTCGTTTTGGTATCTAATGAAGCACAGAACTAATAGTTGGGAATTCTAACCCAATGTAAAGTGCTTTTGTATGCAACAAGCGACTCAGAATGCAGCACAAACAAAAAAAATAATTTCCTACATGAAAGCAGACAAGAAATAAGAAGCTAAATAAAGGATAAATGCAATATAAAATATACATATATTTAATAATTAATTGGGGCAGTTCCACTTTAAAGATGGGGACTTTTGCTTGAATAAATTATAAGCTTAACTGGCAATGAGACTCCTTACACAAAAAATTAATTAAATTAAATTAAATGTTAATTTAAAAATACTGAATATCTATCAAATTTATAATACATATAAATATATATATATTATTTTTCAGTTTGACATAAAATCAGCTTAAAAATGAAATTAATATCAGAATTTCTATTAGAATTTACTATTTAATAGATTAAACAAATTTTCATTCTAATTAATTTATTTTACATTTAGAAAATCAAAGAAAAAAAATTGAAATTATTAATATAAAAAAAGAACGCCTCGTTGGTCGAGTGGAATGATTCTCGCCTTGGGTGCTAGCTAGGACATCGATGGGAATCGAACCCGGCACCCCGCGCACACAAGCCGAGAAGCATATCACTACACCAACGATCCGCTCCCACCGAACTTATCCGATTTAAGCATTTTAATATAGCCGAGCTAAGACGAGCTAGAAAGCTAAGCAAACGAAGTAAGAAGTAAGCGAAGGAGAGAAAGAGAGAGGGATATAGCATGAGCATATCAGAAATAAATGATTTGGATCTGCATTTCTTGTTGCAATAACAATGGTGACTCATTGAGATTCAGAGGATCGGTGGCAACAAGGATGCCGCGACACTTAATAAATTAGCAAGTATAATTATTGGCGACACACATCCACACATCCACACATCCACACACACACGCACACACACACACACAAACCACAAAATAAAGCCAAACAATTGTGAAAACTATTTGTGTCAGCAATTCAAAGGGTAAAGTGAAACAGAAGAAAATAAAACGGAATGCAAAAATATGCTTTTAGCTTTTAGTAGGAAAGTTGCAAGTTGCAAGATGCAAGTTGCAGGTAATATTGTCACGAATAAAGGGCACCATTATTGGGAGCAACTTTGTGTATGTGTGTGTGTGTGTGTGTGTGGTTGTGTGCCGCGATTTAAGTGCAATTTCAATCACACTTGTACAGAACGCCTCCAGCTGTGTGTCCTGCATTTGATAATTACGCTTTTACAACAGCTAATTTGCAGTTGGGAAAAAAATGGAAATGGAAATAAAATTGAAAAATGATTTAAAATTGAAAATTTGAATTTATATTTACACCTCTGTAAATTAAATTAGGTGTGAGTGAAAAACATTGAAAGGCAATTAGCAAGCGATAATCGAGTTATTCTCCATTTGTGCAATTTAATGCGATTGTGAAAACATTTTGCATTTATTACTTCATTTAATTTGTTATTCATTATTATTGTTGTCACCTCGAATGAGAGATACAAATACAGATGGAATACAACCCGTTGTGGTACTTTATCTTTCCATTCTCTCTAATTGCAGTCGGTGGCAGCATGCAGCGAGGACGTTGCCTTGTCGCACAGCGTGCAACGTGCACCACGCTTCCCGGTCAGCCCCACTAGAGGGGGTGTGTGTGTGCGTGTGCGTGTGTGTGTGTGTTGGTACGGCAAAGGCATGATGGTTGCGGCAGCCATTGGTCCCGTAGCAACATCGACGGGAGCAACTATTGCCAACGCTGCAAGAACAACAGCAGTGCTGGCCAGCAAGTTGCTCGGCCAGTTTCACAATCGCACCACCCACGAATATGTGGAGAGAATAACAGCGGTGCGTGAAGAGGCAGCAGCAGCAACAGCAGCAGCAGCAGCAGCATTAGCCGGCGGAACGGGATCGGTGACGGGTGCGGGATCCGCTGTATCGGATGGAGTGGGGAATGGAGACAGTAGCGAAAGTGTGGGCATCGCCAGCCCCTCGACACCCACCAGCTACTTGTCCCTGTATGAGGATGAAACGCAAGCGGCGGCAGCGGCGGCGGCAGCGGAGGAGGCTGGCTATGCGTTAATTGATGACATCAGCGAATGGCTGCTGAGCGCTGCCGGTGGCAACAATCTCAGCATGGTCAGCGGCAGCAGTAGCAGCGAGACGACCCCATCTGCTGCACTTGGCCGCATGGTCAGCACCGATTTCATTAGCCCCAATGAAACGGTTAGCTGGCTGACGCTGGACATCGCTGAGACATTGCAGAACAGCACGCTGGCTGGCAGTGGCAGTGGCATTGGAAGTGGCAACAGCAGCAACAGTGGCGCCACCAACGGCAGCATCAGCAATGATCTAGCTCCCGATGCTGACGGTGGTGGACTCTACGCGTTGCGCAACTTTGTCGAACAGCAACTGAACGGTGAGACGGGTCAGGACATTGCGCAGGATATTGCGCTCATCGATAGCGCGGAGGAGAGTGCGTTGGAGAGTGTAGCCGATGTGGATGCTGATTATGGCATCCTCGGTGGCCTCAGCGGCGGCACCAGCTTGGATATTGCTGATATGGATGTGGCCAGCAATAATCTGTTGCAGCGCACGGCGACGGCGATAACAAATCGAACGACAACCACCGCCACGGAGGATGCTCTTTGGCTGAGTGGTGCTGCCGCCAGTGGTGCGAGTGCGAGTGCAAGTGGGACAGCTGGTGCGGGTGCGAGTGCGGGTGCGGGTGCGGGTGCAAGTGCTGGAGCCGGTGCAGGTACCGGTGCTGGAGGCAGCTCATTCATGCTGCTCCTCGAGAACTTTAACGATTATTTTCCCAGTTATAACGGCAGCAGTGTGTCGGGCACTGCAATCAGCACCACAACAGTCGCCACAAGCAACGCCCTGCTCGACCAGAACTTGACGAGCCTCTACTTTGAGAATTATCGAACCAATTGCACCAATGCAACGCTCAACCTAACAACCGAATCCTGTCATGAGCTCCGAATCGGTGAGTAACTGCAAAATAAATAATTTCTCTATTTAAAAAATAAGTTTTAATAATTATAAGAATATTATTTAACTATAAATATAAATTATCAGTGTCCGAAATTGAATTGCTTATTTACGCAAGACTGCCTCAGTTTTCGCAGTATCTTGATAAATTTTGATTATATAACACTGCCATTTTTGGAGTGAATAGAACCAGTGAGAAAAGAGTAGATGCAATGACCACACCATTCCGTCCTGGAAACCATGATATATATTTTATTTATTTTTTGTGCTTTGCCAACTTACTTTCTAATTTCCAATATAGCTACACAAATGTGAAATATTGAATTCAAAGCATTGAAGAAAATTATCTTCAATTTCGAATTTAGATGTTCGCATATTAATTCCGATAGAACCATAAATAAAAACTTTTTCTTTTTTTTTATTTCTATCTCAAGTAATAAGACAAACCACAAACGAAAATTGAACTATTTTTCTATTCTATTTACAGTTGATCACAATTATTGGGCGCTCATCCTGATACTGTTCCCAATCCTAACGCTATTCGGCAACATCCTGGTCATCCTGTCCGTTTGTCGGGAGCGTTCGCTGCAAACGGTTACTAATTATTTTATAGTGTCATTAGCCATAGCCGATCTGCTGGTCGCCGTAGTCGTAATGCCGTTTGCTGTTTATTTTCTGGTAAGTCTCTTAGCCTCTTTGCTACCTCTAAAAATATATATAGCCCGTCTCTGCCCGCCACTGCCCGTGCTCCCGGCCACGGTGTCAAAATCAAAATGCCAAATGCAAAATTGCCGGCTATTTGCGTTTAATTTTATCAAGTGTTTGGGGGCCATCCAATAAATAAACATGCACATAAATAACAGCAGGCCGAGTGCTTAAAGACTTAGGGGGGCGAGGAGAGTAGGGGAAGGAGGTGGTGGTGGTGGGGTGGGGTGGGGTGGGGTGTGTTGGTTATAGCAAGGCTTTTTAGTAAATTGCGGCCATTCAAGCAATAACATTCAATTTTTGGCGGCCCAATCTTATAAATCAATATGTGAATGTATTCGCACAAAAATAAGGGAAGAAATGGTAAATGGTAAATGGCAAATCGGCAAATAACTAAGAGAGAGAGATAGAGACAGAGAGAGAGAGAGAGAGAGAGACTGAGAGAGAGAGAAATGTTATCTTTGCTTTCTTTGACTGAAGTCGCTGTAGCTGTCATTCCAAATGATTGATTGTCCGATTGAATGACTGACTGCCTTTTCAGCCCATTTTTCTTTTTTTCTTCTATATCTCTCTCAATATTCAAGTCTTAAATTGTACGTCTGAGTCGAAGTCTTGCACTCAACTCAGCTCAGTTGGAAGTAAGATTAATGGAGAGAGTGTTTACCCAACTTTCCTATTCAATTTTCTTGTAGAATTCACATTTAATCGATTGCAACTTTGACTGCTGCACTTTGGTTATTTTATGCATGGCACAAAGCATGGCCAGCAGCAGCAGAGGATGGCTTAAATAAATATATCAAAATTTGATTATGCAAATTGTTGAACTTGTTCGAAATTGGATTTAAAAGCAGCTGTCAACACTACCAGGATGAATATATATATGGGCAAATCTGTATGCCCAGACATGTCTTCTGTTATATTTGAATATTTATGCACTTTGCAAAACTGAAATGCATAATTGCTGCCAGTTTTTTTGACAGTTGCCAAACTCAACATTTCCCACGTAGGCCATATTTAATGACGTGTTTACTTTATTCGCTTTGCTTTATGTGTTTTGCGTAGTTGTACAAATAAAAGATACCAAAAAAAAAAAACAGAAAACAGAAAACAGATAGCATATGCAAAATGTGAAATTTAAAATCGGGAATTGCAATGGCAGATGTAAATTTGATGCGGGCCAAAAAAAAAAAAAAAAAAGCTGACTGTCGACCAATGTAATTAAAATGCCCGCAACTCTAATGAAATGGCAACAAAATGGCCACAAGCAAAACAGACAGCTGCAACTCGCAGAAGAGGACGGCGAGAGAGTGAGAGAGAGAGAGAGAGAGAGAGAGAGAGAGAGAGAGAAAGGGATATAGAGGTTGGTAGAAAGGAAGTCACAGGGAGAGGGAAAAATTAATGTGCTACAAATAAATATTGGCTGAGACACAGAGAGAAAAATGATTCTGCTAAGTAAAGAAATAATGATGGTGACAGAAATAGAGAGAGGGAGCTAAACATACAGAGAGAGAGAAAGAGAGGGATAAAGAGAGAGAAAGAGTGAAGGATAATACACAAATGGATGTGAACAGATGAAAGTTTTTATTGACTAGCCACTAATATTTAAATACACATATACAACCACACACACACACACTCCCACACACTTCCACACACTTCCACACACACACACACTCCCACACACACACATTTCAGTTTATGGTAAACCATCTCATTTAATTTAAATTTAATCATTAAATTGACACTCGCTGCCTGTCAACGGTTGCCTGCCTGCTTTGTATGTTGATTTTCTAATGCCACACACACACAAACACACACACACACACACACACACACACGCACACACACTGGCACACACGTATGGTTGGTAGACCCAACACGTAAACACAAATGAAAATTGATTTAGTTAAGAGGATTTGCGTCAACAACAGCACAATAAGTGGGTAGAAACACGGGACATTTTGGGCGTTGGGCGTTGGGCATTGGGCGTTGGGCGTCGGTGACTGTGACTGTGATTGCGATTGCGATTGTGGCAGAGGACTGAGAACTGGGAACTGTTAACTGGGAACTGTGACTGGGTACCTTGACTGGGGATTGGGTGCCAGCATGGCGTACGGATGTATTGGTCAAGTGTGGTTTTTGGGGCACACTTTTGGGTTAGGTTCAGTAACAGCACTTAGCTCATATAAATGAGTGACTCTGTGTGAGCAGTGTGACAAGGGCTGGTCTGCAACCAACCAGTCGAATCAGGCGAATCAGGCAATCCAGGCAGCTGTAGGCTGGTGTGCAGCTTAGAGGCAAGCTGGCGAGGCAGCCAACAAAGCGAATTATTGTTTGGGGAGCAGTGCTTATGACACAGGCCAACATAGAGACAAACTGACAAACAAACAGAGAGACAGAAAGACAGTCAAGCTGGTAACTGAGGCATCGACTGGCTTTGGTTCGTTCTTTCAACATGTTATTCATGCGCCATGTGGCACGGTGTTATCTGCAATCTAGTTGCCGCTTCCAACTCGCGACTGATACACACGCATGTGTGTGTGTGTGTGTGTGTGTGTGTGTATTGTGACCAGTGGTTTTCCATTTTAAGTGGTTGTGTTTGCCAGTAGAAAGCTTTTGTTGACATTCAAGTGCTCATTGACAGTGTAAAAGCGTGCAAAACGTGTGGGCCTACAAAGGACGCTGGGCTGCAAGGAAGTCCGAATGCCAGCCATGATGGGCATGCTGGGCACCCTAGGCACGCTAGGATGCTGAGCCAACGCTGTCACAAATGAGGCAATGGGCGTGGACAATATCCCAAAGTCAAACAATTCGTTGTCTTAAGTTTGCCTCGTGTTCATTGCTATAATCATGTCATGTGTGTGTGTGTGTGTGTGTGTGTGTGTGTCTGTGTGTGTGTGTGTGGCAGTTGTGTGTATTTGTGCTTTACACGTGTTTGACGCTTTTAATTGCTCATGTATGTACCAGTTGCTGTTGTTGTTGTTGTTGCTGTTGTTGTTGTTGCGGTTGCTGTTGCAGTTGCAAGCACCTCGCTCAACGCTTAAGCCTCAACTTTGCCTTAAGCCCCAGTGCCAGTCGACAGTATCAACCAACGCAGGCAAGGATTGTGCCCGTCCAAGGTTATTCTGTGGCAAGCTTTTCAGATACACTTAGAGGAAACAACAATAAGAAATAAACATTAAAATTGTCAGGTAAATTTGAATAGTCAAGTAGAAGCATCATCATGTTTGGGTGTTCCTTGTTAGATCTTGGTGAAATTTTTGAATAAATTAACAATATATCAAGGTAATTGGACTAATCATTTTAATGGCTGCCATTATTGCTATTGGAAATCGATTGGTATCGATATTATGGCACTGGTTGAGCTAAAGATAAAAATAAAAATAAATAAATAAGTAAAGAAGAATTACATTTCATATAATATCAAATATAAATATAATTTTTTATGTCCGTTACACAAATTTTTTATATTTTATTTTACTATTAACTTTTAAAGAGTTCTGCGTGAAAAATAATCCATATTAATTTTACTCAATTATATTTTCAATTTATGTTTAAATGTAATTGTTAAAAAAACGTTTGTTTTTTCTCTAAAAATAATTGTTTTATTTGGTATAATTTATTTATGTACTTTAACATTTAAATATACTTTAAATTGCTCTCGATTTGGCAGCAACTTCCGTCTACTGCAGCCAAAAGAATAAAGTCGAGCGAATAAATAAGTAGACTGATTAATGTACACACACACACATAAATACGCACTTTAACACACACACACACACACAGATAGTGGCACTTGATAGCTGGCCAAATGTAAGCGTAGCTTTATAGTACTGCCATTGGCACTGTTCCTAATCCTGTCCGGATGCGTGTGCGAGTTGCTTGGAGTGGAGCTAATGCGGTTGGTTTGAAGCTTATGGGTTTGGATTGGGGTTGGGTTGGTTGTGCTCACAGCAACCGCCACAAGTGTCCGACGAGAGCCAACAAATATATATATATATAAATTTTTTTTTTTTATTTTTTGCCAGTTGGCGCATTAAATTTATTTATTTGCGCTTCAATGAAAGTAAAAAGGGTACACAGACATACACACACACACGTGCACACACATGCACACACATGCACACATACACACACATGTACACGCATACAGAGAGACAGACTGACAGAGTAAGAGCGAAGTAAACAGCGACGTCGACAGCGGCACTTAGTCAGCATTTGGTGCAGAAATAGGAAAAATATTTTGGAAAAAATAGTCGCGTAGTCGCCTGACTTTGACAGCCAAGTGTCGCACTCTACAACAGCCACAGCTACAGCCACAGCAACAGCCACAGCTCACTGACTCCCACTTCATTCCAATTCCAATTTCAGTTCTATATATATAAATATATATATATATTTTATATATATATATTTTTGTCGCACTGCTTTGCGCTTATCTCTGGTCCTGTGAGACCCTCTTCAAGCCCTTGTCTTGTCCGTGGCATTTTTATTATGCATGAGCCGAAATTATTGGATTGGATTTGTTTAGTGTAAGCAGGCAGCCGAGCTAAGCAGATTCATTCATTCACTGTTGGTTTGAGGAGCTAAGTGGCCAACAGAAGCCAACGAAGGGTCGAAAAAAAAAAAAAAACTTTGTCAAATGCAGTGGGAGTGGCTTAGGTGACCAGTTTAATTTCGTCATAGCAGCTGCTTTTCACCATTCTTCTTCTTCTTCTTCTTGTTTTTCCTAGCCAAAATTAGAACAATTAGAACAACGTCGAGAAAAGGTGTCATATTAACTTGGCTGCAATGGCAGCAGCACTTTTTCAACAGTTCCTTAAACAATCTTTTTTGAGAAAAAAATCGTTGCAATGTTTGCATTTAGTTTTTAGTTCAATTTCGATTTATTTCGCACCTCTTCCAAACTAATTGTCCCAACTTAAGTGATTTGAATTAGTGGTGCCAAACGGGTTTTGGGTGTGGCAGCTGTGACAGGATTTGTGGTCAAACTTAAACTAACTTAGTTTTTAGTTGGCTAATATATATATATATATAGAATTACAGTAAAGAATCGGAATTTATCAGTAAACACCAACACTGATAAGAATGTAATACATTTCACTTTCTCAAAACTTGCCGTATCGCATTTTGTCTATGTGAAAGAGTAACTTTTTAGTCGGTGAGGGGAGGGGGGGGAGGCGGTGCCAATGTTGCCAAATTGCACAAAAGTGTTTTATTCTGGCAGGCAATAAAATTTACTTTGGCCAGCTGCAACTTATTTTAGTTGGTTGAACTAAGTTCCAGTTTTCAGTGTTTTAAAGTTTAAAGTTTTGAGTTACAGCAACGCTTTGGCTAGCCAACAGTCGAGACACACTGAAGAGACTGCTGCTACGAACTGTTATCAGGAAGCAGAGAAGAAAACTTTTTTAATTTAAGTAACCATTTAGAAGGCAACAACAACAACAAAAACCACAAAAAAACAACAACAAGGCAGAGCCACAGGGCAGCAAGCTGAGCTGCCACGACATGTCCATGTCAAAATCTGGCAATGATTGCAAATTAAAACAAACAAAAATAACAACAACAACAACAACAACAGCAACCACAAGAACACACAGTATTTAGTTAGCAACAAAATGTTTTGGCAGCTCGAACAAAACATTTAGAGAAGAACTTTATTATTTATACGAATGTATTTATTTAGTTGATGTCAACACAAAAATGTACCAAAAAAGTTAAGAATATTAACTGAACTGAAAATAAATGAAATTTTTAACATTCAATTAAAAGCGTAAATAAAATAAATAACAAACATTTATATGGTATTTAGTTCATTAAATTCTTAAATATTTGTGTCATGCAACCAGGAAAAAAGCCAAGCAAAACCAAAAACAAAAATTCCCATTCCTCAGTTTTTAGCAACCAGCTTTCTCATCCAAATGTTTTTTGTTTTTGTTTTTTGCCAGTTTCAACAAAATGGTGCAAAAGTGCAATTGTGCCAAATCTGGCCTAAATATGTCGGTAAACAAATGTTAAGCCCAATGTATTATTTACTTAACTCACTGCAAATATTGTCAGTTATGAGGAAAGGCAACGCTTTCAAATGTGGCGCAATTGAATATGCAACATTCATTGTTTTGGTATAGCTGGGGGGGGGGGGGGGGGGGGGGGGCAGGTCGACCAGCCAAGTGATCTGGCAAGTGGCAAACAGCAGAAAAGATGTGTGCTGCCAAAAAGCTCAACTCAAATCAAAATACTTATGCGGCTGTTTATTTATGCAACTGTGCAAACCGAATGCCAGTGCAGCTGGCCAAGCTAACAGAGACGTTCAACCAGGCTAACAAAAAAAAAAAAAAAAAAACGAGAATAAATATGAGAAAAAGCGAGGCGAATGCACAAAAGGAGTCGAGGCTGGTGCAACAACAGGCGGCACGTTTAAATGGCAGCCACTTGAGTTGAGCGACCAGAAAATTTATATAAGTCCGTGGCAGTCGGCCAGAACCGAAACCAGTGGCAGGGGCGCCACCGAGGTTAGTTTAAAGGGGCGCTAAGGCCGTAGTGGCAGGGGCAGGCCGCACATCAATTCAAATAAATAATCCAACAGCATGAAATTGGCCACCGGCAAAAGTTTTCAGCACTCACACGCTTAGCGCAAGCACTCAGCTGCCTCACTCTGTCACTTCCCGTGCCTCGTGCCCCGTGCTCCGTGCCTCGTGCCCCGTGCCCCCCCCTTGCCACATTATATTCTGCGGTTATCACAACAAAAAAAAAAAACAGAAGAAGAAGAAATGAGCACAGGCTCTTTGGGTGCAAAAGGGGCAACAACAGCAGCAGCAGCAGCAGCAGTAAATGGCTGCTATCAAAATTATCGCCAGTTGCTGCTGCTGCTGCTGCTGCTGCTGCTGCTGCTGCTGCTGCTGCTCCTCTCAAGCCAAACCCACAAATGCCAGCTAAGTTAAAACGCGCACTTCATGCCGAACCGCAGTGATTGTGTATGTGTATGTGTGTGTGTGTGTGTGTGTGTGCGTGTGTGTGTGGCTGTGAGTGAGTCCTGTTCACGGGTTGCGGCAGCCCATTCCGGGTTATTTAGCTAATTTAATACCACCAAGAAGAGCCTGTTCCAAGGGCAACTTCAATAATTAACAATACTTTACATTTGCACCCATTTCATCCGACCCAATCCTCACCCACCTCCAATCCCACTCTGCCTGCTCCGTGTGGCATTTAATCAAGCCGATGGTTCGTCTGGCTGCATAGCTTGTATGGAAAAGTTTCACAATTTCACAATTTGCTTAACTGGAAACATTTTTGGGATTGCAACTGCAAATGCGGCTTTTAGTGGTTGCCAGCAAAATTGGTTCAACCTAATTTACAACTATCTAAAGTTGAAGTTATCTGCTCAAATTTTTGCGTAAGCTTGGCCGTAATTATTTTTTGTGCTGAAATATCTTTCAGGTTATTTGCAAAAAAAGAAAAAAAAAACTATTCTCAAATAACTTTCAAAATAATTAAACACAAAAAAAAGCGCTTTAAAACTATTTCAATAAATAATAAATTAAATTAACTCAACATTTGCCTTATCTTCATTCATAAACTGACATTTATATAGAACGTATCAAAATAATCTTCGAATTATTGTGGAATTATAGTCTTATACCTAATTGAGGCAGAATTTTGGCATTTGTACATTTTTATAATATCATAATATACGTCAATATATATATTTTGAGCGTCGTTTGAATTTGTCTGCCAAAAGAGATTCACAGATAACAAATATAAATTGTTAAATTTATATATTTATTTTTCGCATATTTTTTAGCAAGCTCTTTTTTGAAGTTCATAAAAAAACTAAACGAGTTAGTTGAGCTCTCGATCAACTAGAACAAGTCTTTAACATTTAAAGCATAGCAATTAATAATCATAAGCTGACTAATTTACCTTTAACCCCAAATATGAAGAGTTCACTTGATTGATTTGACAGAATCAATTTCAATGGGTAATTCGATGACAAAACTTGACATGGCATGTAAACGCACCCTGCTTATGCAAAGCTCTCATTATATCAAAACACAACACAGAGAAAGAGACAGAGAGAGAGAGTGAGAGACAGAGAGAGAGAGAGAGAGAGTGAGAGAGAGAGAGACAGAGGACTCGACGTTATTTGGAGGTGAAATAATGTAGGAAATGTTATCATAAAATAAAATTTCCCCCGACGCTAATGACAACTAATTTGTGCTAAAATCTCAATACACACGGTAACGCCAACAGCCCAAGTGGCACACACACACACAAACACACACAGCACATGTACATGCACATACATATATATATATACACACTCGTACATATATATATTCATAATAATATAATATATATACAGGCATTGGCCTCGTCATCGCCTTTGGGGGCGTCCGAGGCTATTAAAAATGGCGCACAGAACACTAAAGTTGTTATAGCCAAGGACGGTACTCTCACTAACCCAGACACAGGAACACACACACGAACCCCCGCACACACACACACACACACACACAGACTGACATACTTGAGCACAATAAACTTAATAAATAAGTCAATTAATTGCCCTGCGCGCCTGATATGATATCGCAGCAACAACAGCAACAGCTGTGTGTCTCTGTCAGTCTGTGTGTGTATGTGTGTGTGTGTGTGTGTGTGTGTTAGTTGCTCTTTTCTACTTTACTTCATTGTGTTCGAGTTAGTGTATGTTACTCTATTAGGGCAGCAAGTTCAATTAACTTTGTCTTTGGCATAACAAAATGTGTGTGCGCAACTCGTTGAATAGTCGTTGCTGTGTATGTGTGTGTGTGTGCTGCGTGTTACTGTGTGTGTGTGTGTATGTGTGTGTGTAAGTGTGAGTAAGTTGTAAGTTGATTACCCGGCCTGCTGTCTATGATAAAATGTCAACAGTCCGCAAAATTAGAAAACACTTTTCCCTTCGAGTTGCGCACGAAAATATGCAACGTTTTTTTTTTTTAAGATATTTTTGCCATTTGCAGCTAATGGCAACTGCATTGATAAAAATCTGTTGCCGCTAACAGAATTTCCTGTGCAGTTTTTTTTCTTATGCATATGAGAGCAACAAAAAATAAAAAATAAAAAAATTACATAAAAAAGTAAAGCGCATTGGAGTAGAAGGAGAAGGAGGAGAAACGCTTGGCTGTCCTGCAGCATTTGGCAACATAAACAAATTACTTGATGGCTTTAAGACGCTGGCTTTGGCTTTCAGCTTGTGGTTGATTTTCGCCAATGCCTTTTCTTGTTTCTCGGCCATTCCATGTTTGGCCACTAAGTAAACTTTTATGATGCTCATAAAATAGGCAAAGGCAGCGCCGAACAGCACCGGCCACAGACCAAAGGAAGCACACACATCCTTGCTACCATACACCGAACATAACACACACACACACACACACACACATATATATATATAGATATGTATATGTAATATGCGTGCCCCATAAGAACCGAGACAAGGGCCACCAAAAAAAGGAGAAAATAAAACCAAAGAACAAAAAAAAAAAAAAAAAATGAATCCCTGGCAGCATTTTTATGCAGCTGTTGTGACATTTTTATGCTAAGCAGCCTCGGCAAGTCGTCTACAGCTCCAGCATCATTGGCATTATAGCGAATGCGCCAAATTATGAAAATTCATAAAAAGCCAAATGTTATGGCATATTTTTAGCCCCCAATGCCGAAAGGAGCAGCAAGCAGCATGAAGCAAGCGGCAAGCGGCAAGCAGCCAGTGGCAGGCAGCAGGCAGCAGGCAGCAGTGTTGCTTGTGTTGCCAATTTGAGGTCTTTTTCTTGTTTCTTGTTTCATGTTTCATGGTTTATCACTTGCAAACTAAACTCGTTTACGCCGACTCGTTTATCATGTCTTTTCGCTGCGACAAGCATCAACAAAACTGACAACACCACCAACAGATGCTGAACCAGCCACAATCTTCAACTAGATGGCCCACGTTGGAAAATAATGTCCAACAAGGAATAGATGCGGATGAGCCTTCGCTCAAGTGGTTGAGTTGGACATTTAATGCAGCAGCTTACACTCCGACTCTGTCATACTATGAAATGACAGTTGAGCTTACTCTTAGATGTTTCTGAGGTGTTTGTCTGTGTGTGTGTGTGTCTGTGTGTGTGTGTGTGCCAAAACTCAAATCACCTAAAATCTTTCTACAATTGTTTGCATATAAATACAAACACACAAAAAGCGTTGAAAATAATAGTTATGCTGCTTCTCAAAGCAAGTCATAAAAAAAAAAAAAATTACTCCTTTTATGGCAATAATATCGAAAGCTCTACAAAATCTTCGATATCTTCGATATTCTGCTTAGATTTTCATCTCGAAATGTGAACTTTGAATTTTTTACTTAACTTCAGTATTGATTTATTTTGTCGCTTTTATTACTATCAGAAAACAGAGGCAGTTTTTTTCATTAAATATTTTAAGTGGTTTCAGCTTATGAAAAATATATTTGCTATATGAAATCGGCTTCCATTTTGCTTTATACATTTGCATTAATCCATTATAAATTTGTTAATGATTTCATAAAATACGCTGAGAAACTTGGGGAACAGGTTGGGAAATCAATTAACTATTTGCAAATTGCACATTGAAATACATTGGAAATAGGCTTATCCAAGGCTCAAATGCCATGTCAATGAGAGCTTCACATAATTTATGATTATTGCGGATTCGATATACATATAATATGGGCAATTCTTTAAGCAGTATAAATAAGCTCTTCTTGATGGATAATGCATTATGTGGGATTAATAAAGATGGGCGCTTTAGCAAATTACGGCTTACATATATCGGTCTGAGTAGGTAGATGCCTTTATCTGCGTCTGCTGGCTTCCCCCTTGCTTGCTTCCTTCCCTTTTATCCTTCACTCAGTTAAGAGCCAGGCCAATGGCGATTTGAGTGAGCCGTACACATTGGCATGCCAATTAGCTGTTACAAGGATCAAGTAAAATTGGTTGAAGGGAAGTGCTCAAACGGTTTTAGCCGAGGCCCATCACACACACACTCGCACACACACACACACACACACACACACACTCGCACACACACACAATGAGTTGCCGTCGTCGGAGCTTGACGGATGTTTAGCCATCTTGGGGCAACTCGTGCCAGCTATTAAAAGCCTTTTAAAATTAATTATAAAACCGAAAGTAGGCAAACATTTTGGAAAGAAAAACACAACCTGCCCACGAACCAAACCCTAACTAACTGACAACCCTTTTGGGGTACATCATCAACCCACATCCACCTTCTTGTTCCACTTCCACCTCCACTTCCACCTCCACTTACCACTTCAGCATCCACTGGTGAGTTAAGGCTCCATGTTTGGCAGCTTTGCTTTGGACAACTGTGTTTGAAATGTTGGCCAAAAACGCTTTCAAGTTCAAACAGATTTAGAATACTTCAGTGGGCAACCGCTGGCGTTGCGGGGCTGCAGTGTGTGGGAAGGGGAATGAATATATGTGTGTGGGTGACATACGTATACATATTATGGCCCTTATGAGCCCAATAAAATAGTCGGCACATTCATGCCCCAAACTCTTGCCACAGATAAGCCCGCGTCTACTTTTGACATGCTCAGCGCAAAGCTCTTTGATTTGGGTTCGAAGTGCAACATCACAATCAACATCAACTTCAAGAATCCAACATTCAACATCATCATTATTTTTTGTCTTTGTTTTTCTGTATTTTGCTTTGTTGTTGTAGTTGTTGTTGTTGTTGTTATTTGGGTTTTCAAGGCTGAAAATTGTGCCCCAAAACTTAAATAATGAATGTTTAATTTGCCTTTATTTATACTCGCCTTCAATTTTCACTCAAACAGCTGCGGTCAAAATAATAGTAACGACCAATTATTGTTTTGGTTGCATTTTACTATCTTTTGTATTTGGAAAATAATATCATTTTAAAACAGATGATTTCCAGATGAGAAATCAACCATTTTTTGTTTTGTCAAATTGCATTTTTTTTTAAATTTTAAAGAGTAGTTTTTGATGCTATAATCTATAATTATAATTTTAAGCGCAATTGTATATCAGCATTTGTGTTGTGTGTGTGTGTGTGGGTGTGGGTGCGTGTGGGTGTGAGCAAAGTGTTTGTGGCACGTGGAAGAATTAGCAGTTGCTGCTTGCTGCTGTGGGTTACAGTTCTGCCCGAATATGCCTGGCCAAACGATGTGGTTTCTCATAAAGTGGGCGTGGCAGTGGGCGTGCCTCACTCACCCACTGAGACATATTTGTGGCAGTCAATTAGACTTAAGGCTGAACTATTTTTAAACCCTTTGGGCAGCTACCTAACATCTTTTGAATACGAAATCAGCTTAATGAATTTAACATGAACAGAGAGAAAAAAAAGGAAAAAACTTTCATCTTTAGCCGGCGAATTCCATCATTTGACTTTTCCACAACTTTTGCAAAGCGCCGCGAAAATGTTTCGCCAAGTTTTATAATAATGCAAATTCACTTAAACAAAATGAAAACAGCTTTGAATAAGATTTGGGTACTCATTGAAAGGGTCATTGATTATACAAAATAACTAATAAATTAATTTATGCAATGTCATTGTTAAATGTGATTTTCGAATATAAAACAGTAAACTCTCGCTTATACAGCTAACAAATATTATTGGTATTTGGTATTAAACATTTTCCCAACGAACTTTCAATACATTTTTTATATAAACTAACAATTTTATTGCAAAATGTCTTAAGTTTGTATTAATTTTACGTGCTGAAATGCTGTGCGTGCAACTTTAATTGATAAAAGTCAGATTTTTGTTTTGGTTATTTGCTCTCGAAACGAACTATTTATAAATATATATCCACAAAATTGTATGCTTAACATTTAAAATGCTTCGTCAAGCTGCTGGCTGAGTATCATTTTTACCCATGCAATTAGAGAAAGTTGAAAGTTTTAATACCAAAAAAAACCCAAAAAAAAAACCAGTGTAAAATAAACAACAAGAAGAGCAACAAATATGTGTAACTCGTGCTCTGTATCCTGAGATCCTGCAGCTGTGGTCCTGCATAAAGCTAAAAGCACGCACATGTCCCAGCACACACACACACACGAACACACACACACGCGCACACATAGAGGGTGGGAGAGAATTGAGTTAAGGGTTGCGCGCAAGAGTGTGAAAGAGACAGAGAAGGTCAAGGCGCCATCGAGTGATGATAAGCAATTCGCTTCCGCTTCCACTTCATTACTCCAGCCGATAGAAGGAGCACTCAGCACCACTAAGTACACACTAACACACACACATACACACACACATACACATACACACACAGAGAGGCAAGAGTGAACAAGCACCGGTAATTAAATACCCTCTTCATTAGATTCATTCAGTTTATCGAACATTTCAAAGTGTTTGCCAATTAATTTTTCAATAAAGTTTGCCAAAGAAAAAGACGTTTATTATTTTGCGAGCTACTCTGCTAAAAAGTAAACAAATATATATATAAATAAAACTAATTTTTTGTGATTGTGCTCGTAAGATATAAAAAAAATGAGAAGACTCCTCATTTTACAGGACCACAAAACCAAAATTGTAGCTGGGCAATATAGTGCGCAATTGACAGGCACAAATTTGAAATAGAAGCAGCAGATGAGTATACAGCAATTGCACAAGCACACACACACACACACACACACACACACAGGCACACACACACACACCAAACCACCCAATTCTACACACAACTTGTATGAGAAACCAAAAACGATTCCATCATCATCAGCATCATCCGCGTCGCTACTCCAGTTGCCAGTGGTAAATGTTGATAAACAAACACAAATACAAATAAGCAAATAATCAAATATAGATAGCGAACGATATGGATAGAAAGAGATGGAGAGACATATAGACAGAGATAGCGAGAGAGTGAGAGAGAGAGAGAGTGTGAAACACTTTCAATGGCGACATCTGTGTATTTGCGGCTAATTAATGACAAAAATCGGATTAGAAGCAATTGCCAAAAATGCTGGCTCCATCCACTTAATGCAACACCAGTTCGCGTGGCAGTCACATATACATATTGTTAGCATTGGCCCAGTTTGTTTAACCAGGCAACAACAAGGACAACCAAAACAGCCTCAATTGCATTTGGCATTTGGCAAAAGTGAGACAAATATGCAAAAGTTGCCTAGCAAATTGGCATAAAACGTTGTTGGCTCTTTTTTCTTGTTTTTTTTTTTTTTTTTTTTTTGTTATCATTTCTTTCATTGTTTTTGTTGTGCCACACTTACTCGATCTGGGTGTGTCACAGTGACGCAACATATCGGAACGTAGCATAATGAAATGAACCCATAGGACTCATCCGGACCGAGCACCACAATCTGATATTGCCGCTCTGGTCTGCAGCAATAAACATCGCCTGCTCCGATAGTAGAATTTAATTAAAAGCTGTTCCATCTGCTCGGTTGGCAGACAGAACTGTAAACACTGCAAATACCACAGGCAACAACAACAACAACAACAACAACAACAAGAAAACGTGAGGCGAAGCAAACAACAACAAAAAAAACAAACAAAATTGAAATGAAAATGAAAATCGAACAAAACAAACCGATGCAATGAAATAATAAAAAAAATAAAAGAAAAAAAGGCAAATTGTGAATTTTTCAATGGAGACCATAAAAATCGAGAGGACGGCAACCGCCGAAGGGATGTTGACTTATTGGAGCTGTATAACGGAATTATAACGGTTATTGGAACAGCAACGGTAACGCTTACAGCGATTACTGTGGCGCATGCCAATCACTTCAATCATTGATTGATGACCGATACGAAATCCACATAATTGAAACATATCATTCCATGGCATAATTGAGTGACAATCGTGTTTCGCATGGCCACCAAAACAGACAGTTTGACAGCCGGTAAATATAGACCCGATCAATAATTTAAATATATATATATATATTTGAATATAAGCTGGCAGTCAAAATAATAACACTGCTGATTCTCAAAGCTATTGAAAAAAAAACAAAAAAAATGCTAATCATATTCTGCTGATTTAATCGAGAACTCAACAAAATCAACATAATAAAGGAAATTTGAATACTGCAAAATAAAAAATGTTTCCAGTTTATCAAAAAATTTTGAATGTATTTTAGCGAATTGTACTTTCCAAGGTGGATCTAATGCTGAATTCTCTCTCTCACTCTCTCTCTCTCTCTCTCTCACTCTCTCTCTCTCTCTTTCTCTCACTCTTTCTCTTACTCTCTCTTTTTTTCGTATGCCTTTCTTCTATTCCTGATTCCCATTTTAGTTACTTGTAAGAGTAGCTGATTTAACTGATTTATACAAGTGGTTATTTACATCAAGTAGCGGCAACAAATTTATATAGCTTTCAGCTGCTTACTACAAGGGGATACACTTACACACACACACACACATACACACACAAACACACACACAAACACACACATACTTACATAAAACCACGACTCACACACACTTTTAAACTCTATCTGCGTGCAAGCCATAAAAACCAGAAGCTCAATTATCAAAATGCTACGTGTGCTTTGTTGGTATGTGTGTATGTGTGTGTGTGTATGTGTGTGTGTGTGTGTTGTGTGTGTTGGTATGTGTGCGTCACATCTATGGAGAAAATTCTTATATTCGCATACGCATTTCCATTCTCATTGTCATTGGAGCTGCTGATGCCGCATTCGGTTCTTTTGGGGGCTTTGTCCCTTTGGGTTTTTTGTGTCTGTGGTCGTTTTTGACTGTGCAAATAGATAAATTTATTTACTTTATGCTCGGCTGCTATAAAAGCCGCACACACAAACACACAAACACACACACACACTTAGACACACAATGGGGAAATGGGGAGTAAGCAGAGGATTTGAAATTGTGTTACGGTTGCATTTGAGCACCAGTCAAAAGCATCGTTTTAAACGTCCAACTAACTTCAAATGCCTGTCTTTACTTATGCGCACAATCTACATATTTTCAATGCCATTGAACATTGAACATTCAACACATTGAACATTGAATATTGAACATTGTTGAGCCTTTTGCGACAGGCAACATGTTTGCCTCGACCCAATTGATGATGATTTTCAGTTGAGCTGAGCTTTAAGTAAGATCGCATACAATATGTGAATATGTTTTTTTGCGTAGACACATTGACTGTGATTGTGACTATTGAATTTGCATTAATGCACACAACACATAAATAAACACATTCGATACACTAAGACGATCGAATAATCGATTCAGTCGATGAGTTGTTGGCGCCACAAATAAAGGCGGCGGCGGCGGCGGCGGCGGCGGCGGTTGTCTGTTCAGTAGTTCTTTTCATTTGTTGTTGTTGTCGCATGGACCATCGAAAATACCAATACATTATAAATTATAGTTGGATTTCAGTGAGAGACACGAGCAGCCATTCTCTAGCTGCTAACGGGGCGTATTCGTAATCTGCCATACAATGGCAACGGGCAAAGGAGCCAAGCAATGGGCCAATGGGAAAATAACTGCGGCGACAATTGAGAACAGGAAGCAAATAAACGCTGTAAAAATTCTTGAGCAGCTTACGTGCTACATTATATATAGCTATAATGTGTGTATATGTGTGTGTGTACCTCCATCTGTGTGTGTGTGTGTATGTGTGTGTGTGTGTAGAAGAAAGCATTCGTGCGTATGTCTTTATATCGAAAAGTTTCTGCCACTTTCTCAGCGCTGCTAAACTTTTGTTATGCTCGCTTAGTCCCTCCATCGTCCCTTCACAGTACACCTCACCTCCGCACCACACCGCACCACACCACACCACACCACACCTCAACCACTAAACTCACGCAGCTCAGCTATTTTTTGTTCATTTTTTTGCCTGACTTTCACTTTCACTGCTCAACTTTGAAGCCGTGTGTATCGCTCTGTGTGTGTGTGTGTGTGTGCGTGCTCCAAAAATATTTTGCACTTTTGGCGGTGCTCAGCAAGTGAAGTTTGTTTGTCTACACTCAGAAAAAAAAAAAATTCGTTCAGAAAACTAAAAAGTTTTTCTTTTGTTTATCATAAAAATTTTGGATTACTTCTTGTATATTCTGTGCACATAAACAAAGAAAAAAAAAATACATCTTTTTCAAATTTAATCGAACAACTTGAAACTTTTTCTCAAAACACTGCAAACAAAATGTTTTCCCACATTTTCAAAAAAAAAAACCTTCCTTATTCATTGCAGAGAAAACGTATTATATAATACTAATATTTTAATTAAATACTCTAAATAATAAGATGAGCTGCCAAAAAGTGTCGCAATTTTTGTCAAATTCAGGGTGATTTTTTTTTTTGTGTGTACTTTAAACATAAACCGATCGGCTTTCTATTTATTTACCCCGCCATTGTTCGGAATGTTGGAACTGTGGATACAAGAATGTATCTTCTGTGTGTGTCTGTGTGTGTGTGTGTGTGTGTGTGTGTGTGTGTGTGTGTGGGTATTTTGTGTGGGCCTGACAGATTCATACACAGTTATAGGACACAGGATACACATTGCGCACTCTTCGCCGAGCCCTGACCTGATCATCCTTTGCTGAGGCAGCCTCTTGCCTTTATTTTTTTTTTTTTTTTTTTATGTTTTTTGAGTGTGCTACAAATTGTTTGGCTTTCGAAATTCTTTGCGTTATTGTTGAGGTTTTTATGGACTTGACTGTAGGCAGGAACAGCGTAAGTGGTGGCGGGTTTGGCGGACGCTGGTGGGGGGGGGGGGGGGGTCTGATGGCATTTGCTGCAAGTAAACTGGAATTCATAGATGAGCAGTGAAAAGATAGACTCGAAAAACTAATTTGTAGCTGGGGCACGAAAGAATATTGTTATTGATAGATGACAATGGTCGACAGGCGTTCACGATTTATGTTTGCCTCTTTTACACGACACCACCCCACCCCGCCCCCCCTCCACCACCACCCATGGGGTTCTGTAGTCCTGTGTGTGTATTAAGCCCTAAAGCTCTGCAACTCGGCGAGCAAATGCGAGTCTTACACGCAATCTCTTAGACACTCGGGCCAGCAATTGGAAATTAAATTGCTTTTCCATATGACACTTAGGCTCAAATTGACATCGTTAAATGTATTTGTGTTGGCAGCGAAAGCAATTTTCGACTGCAAAATGGAATCCATTCATCTTTCCTGCCCTGTCCGAAATGGCAAGCAATTGAAATTTATGTCTTTGAAATGCGAATATTGTTACTCACTCAAATGATGCAAAAATTCTAATAAAAGAAATGACCTTTTCAGGCATCTCAAGCCACATGGCCACAGTGGACAAATTGATTTCAACTTGTTCTTGTTCAGATTTTAAAGCCGAGGGTCTTAGTTGCCATCGATAAGCCTTTTCGCATCAAAATCAAAAAAATATCAAAGCATTGCAAAACATAAAACGACATTTTTAGCAAAGAAAAGTATATTTAGATTATTTTTTATATTTCTTGTAATATTTATCGTTCTATTTGCCATTTTTGTGTACAAAAGAATTGAAAAAGCAAACAGAAAACAGATTTAAAATAAGTTACATACTTTTACACTTTACTTTTACTTTTAAATAGTTAAGTATAATTAATTAAAATAAATACAAATAATGTATATATGTCTCTCTCTCTTTTCTCTCCATCTCTTTTTAGGTAAATGGTGCATGGGCATTGCCTAATGTTGTTTGTGATTTCTATATAGCCATGGATGTGATATGTTCTACTTCATCGATATTTAATTTAGTCGCGATTTCCATAGACAGGTAAGCAAATCCTCAAATGACTGCTCTCTCTCTCTATTCAATTCAATTCGTTTCGATTTGATTTGATACGATTCTGTTGACATGGCACGCATCTTTGCATACTTTGTAGATACATCGCTGTGACACAGCCAATAAAATATGCAAAGCACAAAAATAGTCGCCGCGTTTGCCTCACAATATTATTGGTATGGGCAATATCTGCTGCCATCGGTTCACCAATAGTTCTCGGATTGAACAACACACCGAATCGTGAGCCGGATGTGTGCGCCTTCTACAATGCCGATTTCATTCTATATTCGTCGCTAAGCAGCTTCTATATACCATGCATAATCATGGTATTCCTCTACTGGAACATATTCAAGGTGGGTAAACAACCAACAAAACATAACAAAACAAAACAAAACAAAACAAAGCAAACAAAGAGCTAATCAAAAAGAGATTTGCATTTGAATTGGATGCCCACAATTTGAATTAGTTGCTCTTTGCACAATGCAATGAATTCAGTGGCTTATTCAATATGCTGATTTATACACAATTTCTCCAACGATTAAACATGTAATAACTTGGCAATGATGCTGCTTAAAACTGCATGCACAGCATAGCAAAAAAAAAACTATATATATATAGTATATATATATTTGTATGTTGGTGTTTAGTAAAAACAAAACTCATACTTCATTTCAGGCACTTCGCAGCCGTGCACGGAAACAACGTGCCGCTCGAAAGCCGCATCTGTCGGAGCTAACCGGAGGCAGTGTCATCGAGAACATTGCACAGACGAGGCGGCTGGCGGAAACAGCATTGGACAGCAGCCGGCATCCAAGCCGCATAATGCCCGATGAGCCGGCAACGAACACGGCCAGCGGTTCCAATGAGGAGGAGGACGAGAATGCCATATCACCCGATATCGATGATTGCCATGTCATTGTGAACGATAAGTCGACGGAGTTCATGCTGGCCACAGTTGTCGAGGAGACCGGCAAGTAAGTAACAAAGTGCTGACAATACCAACAATGCCCCCTTTTTGGCCATCATATGTTTTTTTTTATTTTTTTTTTTGCGAGATATTCGCTTTTTTTTTACTCTCGCTCTGTGACGACCCTGGCCAGCTAAAAAAAAAAACGCTGATACAAATTGGTTTGAGGGGGTGGGAGGGGTGCATTTAGTTCGGGGTTTGACAACTGTTTGATGAAGGACCAACTAATGGGATTTACATGGAAAAGGTTTCACAATTGAAATAGCTTGGACATTCTCATATGGGAGTCACATTTTGCCAGTATCAAGTAGGCCCAATCAGTGCATAATTCAAATATTTCAAACAACAAAAAATTAAACTAAGATTTTGCAACTTTTTCTTGCATCAATTTAATGTTACTCTTAATATATTTGGTTGAATTGAACTGTGAACACTTTAAGCTGTTGCCAAATGGTAAAATGAGCACCTGAATTATAGCTGATCAAGTTGCAGCTGTTAGCTGTAATTGCCCCATGTGCCACATGCGGAACGTAAAAGATGAGAACTGAGAAATGCAGAGTAAAGTTTGGTTAACTAAAAGTACGTCTGCTGACTCAACAAATTGGCCCTGTCTCTGACTCTGTCTCTGACTCTGTCACTGACTCTGACTCTGTCGCTGACTCTGGCTCTGACTCTGTCGCTGACTCTGGCTGGTTGTCGAACTTGAGTTTGAGCTGGAAGCACTCCCAAATGCATTTAGTGGCAGCATCCACTTAGTGGCAGCCAAAGCAAATTGTCAAAGTAGTCGGTAATTGCAACTTCTTCGCACTCGGCACTTGGCGCTGCTAACTCGATTCGCCGCCTGCTCATTTAAATTCACACGCTTTGAAATAAAATGAAAATCCAAAATGTGCACTCAGCATTCCCATTTCGGGCACCACCTCACACCTCCTCTCTCTCTCTCTCTCTCTCTCTCTCTCTCTCTCTCTCTCTCTCTCTCTCTTTCTCTTTATATATATTTCTATTTGTATTTGTATATATATATATATTGTATATATATATATATATATGTGTCTGTATTTGGCATTGGTAGCTCCCTTGGCTTCCATTACAATTGTCACGTTTGGGGATGCGGCATTTTTATTGACATTGCAGCAAAGGCAAACGATTAAAATTGAAGCATTTGATGCGTTTGCATCGCATATTGCAACACTTAGCGCCCTCAATTGTGATATTCACAATCGCAGTCACAATAAATGTGCTTGCCACATTTCCAAATGACTAATCAGCTCGGGGAATTACATGCCACATGCTGCACATATAACAAAGCATTGCGTCAATCGCATAAATTACCTATGCCTTCTGTCATTTGAAAAAAATAGTACAAAATTCTAAAACTTAAGTTTTTGAACTTAATGTGGGTTAGTATTCATTTATTGAATATGTACTTCAAATATTATACCAAAATATTTTTAACTCTGGGCTGAAATGCCAATTTGAACAGTTTAAATTCGATCTACTGAGATGGTTTTCTTCATGTTTATTATGTGCATTTTATTAAAATAAATATTTATATTTTATATTAATTAAATATTTATTTGGATTGTTTTATTATTGGTATATATCGCAAAATTGAATACGGCAGCAGAACGCAGCGCGAGCGTTAAGTACAGTCAATTAGCGAACTGATGGACGCATTAATCCAATAAGGACATGAAATGAAATGAAACCGTTATTGAAAGGGGGGGCGGGTCAAGTTGACAATCGACCGAAGCAGCAAACCATATTGAAAACTTTTTACCAAAGGACTGACGCAACCGAACATAATTGGAAATGATAAACTTTACCTCACTTCACCTCTCAAACACAATCTATTTGCCTGTCACTCTCTCTCTCTCTCGCTCTCTATCTCTCTCTCTCTCACTCGAGCTGAGTTCAGTTCAGTTGATGGGGTCGTCAGACAGAGGCAAAGAAAAATAAATCTCAATAATTCAATTAATGCGTCACTTAATTAAAATTCAATTTTATGCCTTGTTTTTAAATTGACGTTGCGAATCGTTTTTTTTCTTTCTTTTTTTTTTTGTTTTTTTCTCGTGTTGCGCTCCGCTTGAACCATAACCTCTCATCATCTGACCCGCCTGGCAACCTCTCTCTCTCTCTCTCCCACTCTCTTCCCCTCTTTCCCCCTTCCACTCCCTTTATCTTTTGTGTGTTTTCCTTTGGATGCTGCTTTTGCTGCTGCTGCTGCTACTGCTGTCTACCCTTGATTGATTACCATGGCCGGATTACGTTTGATTGTCTTCTTCAACATCAAAATCATCATCATCATCATCAATACCATCATCATCATCGCTGTCATCATGATGATGATGATGATGCTGAACTGCCCGTTGTATTTTGCAATGATGCACATCGTTCCTGTGACAGCAGCGTTGTGGCGCAGATCACCACACAGCCGCAGCTGGTCGTTGCCGATCCAAATGGTAATCATGATTCTGGTTATGCAGCCTCAAACGTTGACGATGTCCTTGCAGGAGTGAGCGTTGGCGCCGCCATTAGCAGCACAACGCCGCCGGACAGTCCGATACCCAGCGGCACCACCATCCAGCGCTCCAGTGTCAGCAGTCGCCGCAACACCGTCGAGGACTCGCCCAAGCGCGTTGAGCCACCTCTAAGGTATGTTCAATTTATCCCATATACACATCCTCACACACACATACACACACACACACATCCACACACAATTATACATCAAGTAACAACAATAATGAATAATTTTTAGGCTGTTTTTTATACTTTGATACCGAAGATCTTCTAGCATATTTGGATTTGTGCAATGTTCGTCATGTTGACTGTCTGTCCGCCTGTTTGTCCAGTCTCTATGAAGGCCATTCGCTTTTGAAACTTGAATCTAGGAACATATACTCATCTGTGCCCGCGTCAGATTGGAGTGCTACGTCTATTAGGGGGCTAGGAAATCGATAAACGTGTTATTCTCAAATCGATAAAGCCACATATCTCCCATAATTTAAAGACTACAATAACCAAATTTGGTTGATAGGCTGTGTATATATGAAAGACGCCTTTAAGATCCGATAGCCACGCATTCAGCTGCGCCCATAATCCCCAAATCGATAAATTGGCACATCGCTCACAATTTTAATGATGGAGTCGCCAAACTTTAAAGCTAACTTGCTGTTCACAACCTTCAAAGAACGGAATTTAAGTTCCGAAAACGAATTAGTTTTTCCTTTCATTCCTGATAACCTAATCTATTGCAGATATACCATTCTGATCGAGTCTGCATATACCTTGAAATATTACTGTGTCATCCTAAATATCGCTTTAACGAGCACAAATTGCAAGTATTTTCATTCCTTATATTTGGACTTTATTGGATTGGACACCTAAAACGTGTTGAACTCAAGATAATTAACGATTTGGATGCAGGATATCTGATAGTCGAGCTCTCTCGACTATAGCATTTTTATTAGTTTTTTGTCAGTGTGTGCGTGTGTGTTTTATTGTGGATTTACTTTACCTGGTAACTGGTACCTTGGTACCTGGTACCCGGTACCTGGTGACTTAGTGCGAAGCATGTGCTGACCAATCGGCTTCCGTTTGCTCTTTTGTTTTGTAGCAGCAGCGTCGCCATGAAGCCATTGTCCTTTGTACGCTACGGGGTGCAGGAGGCCATGACTTTGGCACGCAACGACTCCACGCTATCGACCACATCGAAAACGTCCTCGCGCAAGGATAAGAAAAACTCGCAGGCGTCAAGGTGAGTCGCAAGGCGCCGTCTCGTCAAATTGTCAAATTTGCCAAGTTTTTGTAAATTGCTCGGTTATTAGCTCAGCTGGGCTCAGCTCTGTTTAGGTCAGGTCAACTCAGCTCAGCTGGGCAAATAGCTTCAACAATTGCAAAGAACACTCCTCGCACAATAAACTCTTTCATTCAATGCTTTATTTTGTTGTTCCTTTCTTCTTTTTTTGCTTCTGTTGCATGCAACATGGAATGCAATTTACTGTGGCTTCCCATCCGGTGATTGCGTGTGTGGCCCCTAGATTCACGATATACAAGGTGCACAAAGCCTCGAAAAAGAAACGCGAGAAATCGTCGGCAAAGAAGGAACGCAAGGCCACCAAAACATTGGCCATCGTCTTGGGTAAGTTGGGAATACAAATAAATATTTGTGAATACGATTATTATTATTATTTTGCATTGCATTCCGTATGGGTATTTTGGATATTGATAATTTACTGAATATTTTGTTCTATTTTTTTTTTTTTTTGTGTTGTTTTTTTGTCTCCATTTTGTGGCCCAAAGGCGTATTTCTGTTCTGCTGGCTGCCGTTCTTTACCTGCAACATAATGGATGCCATGTGCGCTAAATTCAACGAAGACTGCCGACCGGGTCTGACGGCCTTTATGCTGACGACTTGGCTGGGCTATATCAACAGCTTTGTCAATCCAGTTATCTACACGATATTCAATCCAGAATTTCGCAAAGCATTCAAAAAGATTATGCATATGGTGTGATTACTATCAACAACAAAAACAGCAACAAAAACTAATAGTCACTAAAAATAACAACAACAAATCAAACAGCAAATATAACAACAACAACAACAATAACAATTGACAGAATGAGTTTTTGTCTTAAGCTCATCAATTTGTAAGTACTCGAAAGTTGATAGTCGATACACGTCTATCGGGTGTCTGAAATCGATAACTCAAAACTCGAAATGTGCCAAATGCAACCAAATAAAATTGAACTTAAAGCTCAAAACTCAATTAGACTCATATAATTGTTGATGGTATAAACCAAATACATATATATATATATATATATATATATATATATATATATATTTATGTAGATACATACATGTATATAAAAAATAAAATTTATATACATATGTTTATGTGTAAGCTAAGTAAGCATATTTAACCGTTATGTAAATAGGTTATGTAAATAGCAACTAAGATTTGATCAAACCTGTTGTATGTATTTGTATCCCATTGTATATGTTGAGATTTCTGAGCAGTAGGCTAGGCATAAATTTTTAACATTTAGCTAATGTCTAACATAAAATTCTAGTTAATATATATATATATATATATATATGTATAAATGTATATGAATACATATAAAAATAAAAATACAGCTGTACCGTTAATTGAAATGAAACCATTTTAGGCAGTAAGATGACATTATCCACTTATAGAGAGACAAGAGTTTATAAAGTTACTAGATATTTACTTTACATATCACGCATTCAGTTTCTGTGAATCTTCCCCCGATGAGATATTAGTCCAAGTTTTGATAGGCCATAAGGCAAATCCAGCGACGGCAGACCATATCCTATCCAGAATCAACTATAACCACGATGCTGACTTCCCCACCAACCTGCTCCCCAAATTCTCTTTTATGCTATTTAGCTTGAATGGTGTTTGAAGTGTAGTTAATAATAAATATTAAATCTTTAACCGATGAAACACATACTTTTTTTTTGTTTTTTTTGATAATGTGTTAGTAGGTCCCTTCTAGTGATAATGTGCGTCCATCGGTTCCAAAGCAGTGGCTCAAACTCAGCGCCCCACACAAATTCAACACGTTTCTCTTATAAGATTGAAGAAACAGAAAAAGAGAAACAGAGAGAGAGTTAATCGAGAGCTATCGATAAACTAGCTGCTCAAGTAGACTCGATTCATAGATTCCCATTTAATTGTATAGAATGAATAACTATTAGAATAATAATTTAGTCCAATAATTGCCTTAGGGTGTCAAACCTGAACCAGAACTATAACTTTATCGTTTGAAATTTTGTAATCTCTAATCAATAACAAAATTCAAATATTTTTTTTAGAACCAGTTACAAAGACCGCTAATATTAGTTCATTTACTGAGCTCTACAACTTTTAATCCCCGTACTTTAAAATTTCTCTGAACTGTATTTACTTGGCTACTTGACAATTTCGCGCTAATTATCGATAGCATCGACACACACACACACACAATTACACACATACTCACATACTGAATAAAATGAGCCCCACATAAAAGTAAAAAAAAAAAAAAAACATAATTCAATTGGCGCTGAATTTGACTCATCTGCTTGAAATCACACCCCCTTATTTTGGATTCTCAAAGAACAACAAATTAACTTAAATACCCAAGAGGATATAAAAATGTGTAAGTTGAAATATTTCTAAAATGTAAGCGCATTTAAAACTAGCCTAAGCCTCCATATAAATACGTTTATAATGTAACATATGAGGTAGTAACCAAAAAGCGCACTGAGTGCGAAAAATAAAAACTAAAAAAAAAACACACACAAAATCAAAACAAAAGCAAAGAAAAGTAAAAAAAAAGTACTCGTTCAGTATTTTTTTGCCAGGAACATTCTCATCAAGTACTTGGCACTAGAAATAATACTTAGCCGAAGCTTATACGTACATACGTACATACATACAAAAATGATGATGGATTGGTTCATTAAAGTGTTACAATATAAGTTGCATCAGGGTATCTAAAGCGTAGGCTTACAAATTACTAGTGGTAAGTTAGGCAGCAAACGCATAAGCCATTAAATTCGATTTATATATTTATGTACCAAAACTAGCAATGTAACTGTATAAATAATATATAAACATGCATATAAACATACATACATATTATATGAACAACTCGTTTTGAAACAAGGACCGAAATATACTATATTCACGCACACAAAAAATATCAAATAAAAATGATGCCGTCTTGAATTTGCTGAAGCTGATGTGCTCTAAAAATTATAACAAAAATCAAGAATTGTTGATTACAATCTGGAATCCAACTACACTTAAACACTAATAATGGCACTTGAACCATCAACAAATCAGTTGGAGAGTCGATTCAAAAGTTAAACATTACAATGAAAAAGTGCAAGCAAAGAGCCTTAATTTCGAACTGCTTGGAGTATGCCCCTTTGCTCACAATCAAAGAAATAAACAAATCAAATTGAATCAAATTTAAATCGGCATCTAAGCACACACACACACACGCACACACACATAGACATATACAAGTTTTGGTCCCTGATTTCAATAACCGTCCTCTTCATTGCTTCTATGTGACAAATAATGTTAAATGTAATAAACAAAAGCGAAATAAGCTTAAAAAATAAATTAGTTTCTAAGTATTTAGTAAATGAAGAACACACATATACTCACACACACTTATGTGCATATATATACATATATATATATATATATATATATATATATATATATGTGTGTGTGTATGCAAAGGTTAATCGTTTCCTGCTCATAATTTTGGAACCCTGTAGGAAAAGCTCAACAAATTTTTATATTTTCCTATAGCAAACTGAAAAAAAAAAATCCAATGGCAATTTAAGTGTTGTTATTAATTTTTTTTTTTTCTTTCTTGTAAGCATATTTAGTACAATTTTATTCTAAATTAATCGAGATTCTTCTAGGTGCGTTAGGTAATAGAAATATTATAAGTAATACGAATAAGATGAAGAATAAGAGTATCAGTAATTTTCGAATTATAACAAGAAAAAGTATCCAAACGAATGCTTTAGTTAAGTTCTTCCAAAGAAAACGCTTATTAGTTATAATGAGGTCGGATGTGGAGATTCATGAGATATTCAGTTTTAAACAGGCGAGAACCCAAACTTATTAATGGATGAAGTGAATATGTGAATCAGTAAACGATCACGATTAAATAATACATACATATATATATATATATAAATAAATAATGTTATTGAGTTTTTAATTTGTTTCCATTTGTTCATAGTAATCAATGTAATATTCGATTTTATATTTACAGATTGTTACATTTGTTTTCCAATAATAGTAATAAAAAAAAAAAAAACCTGCATAGGTATAGAAAATTATACATTTAAGATCTCTCCACATTATCAGTATCAAGATCATGATTATGATTATGATTCAGTAATGTATAATGCAACCCTAAAAGGCAACTGCAATGACAAAGAGGCTAAAACACATATAAAATATAACAAAATAGAAATAAGTATGTACACTAAGAGAAAAACAAATGCACAACAATTATTAAAGGCAAATACACTAATGAAAAACAAAAACTGAAACTATTTTAAAGCAATGATAATGTTGTTTTTTTTTTTAGTATTAATCAAACATAAATTAACTAAAGTATAAAACAACATATATATATATATATATAAAATTCAATTATATATGTAATGTATATATATATATATATATATATATATTTATGTATATATATATTTATATACATATATATATATATTGATAAATGTAAGCGGGCTGCAAAAACAAAAGCAAAGAAAAACACCCGAAATAAACTTAAAAGCAAACTATTTCGACTTTATGCAAGCAAACTAACATAATATTAATTGTAGTCAACAGAAATAATGATTGAAAGAATGAAAGAATGATGGAATGAAAATCGATGAACCGTGGCACAAAGCAAATGTAAAATTGAAAATATATCCATCAAATAAACATTAAAATGAAAATATTTCAAACCAAAAACAAAACAATGCATTTTTAATGTGAACTTTCGTTGAGGATTGTAACAAGTTGGATTTTTTTTTTAGGGCTACACATGGAATATATTTTTATATATTTATTGTTAAATGTAACCAATAAAATATAAGCTGCTTTTTTGTGCATTAATTGATTTCAGGAACAAATAAAACTTACATTTTGAATCAGATACATTGTAATATTTATGACTAGATTGTTGGGGGCGTCGAGGGGTGCCTGCTACATATTTATAAGGTCCTTGAAGGCTTTAAGGCCATTTGCAATACATGACTGATTTTTTGTCATTTACAGCCACTACCACACGCACACGCACACACACACAAACAAACGCACACACACTCTAAATATAGATGTATGTATATGTGCGTGTATATGAAGATTTTATTGCATTTATATGAGCTGATAATAAAATTCCAATAAGCATGAAAGAAATAAAAATACTGACAAAAGACAAACAAAAACAACAATGCCAAGAAATAAGCAAAGGCAATGCGAAACATTAAGTAACTGGCAAAAGGACCAAGGCCATGCCTTCATTGGTGCTCCAAATCAATTCAAGAATTTGCCATACCCCGCCGCATTCCCCAACAGACACACACACACATACCCACACACACCCACACACACTCATTCGCACACACATATTCAAGAAATAAAAGAAAAACCCGAAACCGAAACGTAACTAAAAGCGTCTAAATAGATAAATTCATAGTACTTTTTGTTGTATCCACGCTGCGTTCACAGCTTTTACCGCCTCATGGCCTGAACACCCCCACCACCCCCCCTTTCCTATGACCCACATTAGACCCTAATGGGCACTCAGCAGCCGAATTCAAACGCGAATACGAATAACGATACGAGTATGACCACGAGTATTAGTATAGGTATAAATACAAGTACAAGTGTAAGTATAAGTATGAGTGTGAGTATGAGTGTGAGTGTGAGTATGAATGTGAGTATGGATATGAGTGTGAGAATGAGTATGAGTATGAGTGTGAGTATGAGTGTGAGTATGGATATGAGTGTGAGTATGAATATAAGTGTGAGTATGAGTGTGAGTATGAGTATGAGTGTGAGTATGAATATGAGTGTGAGTATGAGTGTGCATACTCAATACTTAAATTGTATTCACACACAATACAAAAATAGTAACGACTACAATTATAGCCTGGCTTTAGGCAGTTTTGGCCAATAGCCAAATTCTACTAATGCCAAATATTTCGTATATTTGAACATAGCACGATTCGATTATGAGTCCCCGTTTGTCATTAACAGAGTAAATTGTAAAATCAATATAAAAAATGGCCTTGCAAAATGGATCATAAATTCGATACTATTCTGCAAACAACGCAATTAATCGGTAATAAATTTAAATATTAAACACAAGCTTTTAGCAATTAATTTAAAAAATAGTTCATAAATGTAAATAATACTGTTTATCACATTTTCCAACTTTTCATTATTTTTACAAAAAATCAATTTTCTTATTTTCTGTATATAAACAAAAAACTTAACAAGCTCAAAATAATTTATTTATCGAACAATGTCAGATATTTTAATTCTGGAATCTGTTGAGTAAATAGCTTAAATATGCGTAGTTTTAATATTTATTTGGAACTTTGAAATTATATTACAATTTAAATATTTCGCCCTACTCAATGATTGTATAAACACAAGCAATATTAGTTGCAAATTCAATTTAGTTTGATGTTATTGTCCCTTTTCTGTCAGTGTCTGGCGTGTCTGTCTGTCTGTGTGTCTGTCTGTCTGTCTTTGGACACGTTATGGTGTCCTTAATGGCTCGTCTTACCAATAGCCTCACACAACCCATCATCTGTGTGCTCTGCTGTCATTTCTCATAAATGTAAAAAGGGCAAGCGACTGGTCAGCCGAGCAAGCCCCAAGCCAAGAAGTTCATTCGAGAGCGCAACAGTCGCAACAGAGACGCCGTGGCAACCCTAAACCCTGACGGCAAATAAGCATTGAATTCCAAGCACTTTCTCTCTGCATGTTTGTGTCTGTGTGTGTGTGTGTGTGTGTGTGTGTGTAGGTATGTGAGTGTTGGGGCTTGGGTCCATAACTAATTCTCACTAAATGATGTACTAAAGTGTTCAGCAGCCATCATTCCCAGTCTGCTTGTACACACATACTTACATAAAGGCATGCATGTGTGTGTGTGTGTAGGGGTTCGGTGGGTGTTAGCGTGTGTTGTCAGCAATGTGTTGTGCCTGTGGCGATATCTTATCGTTACATTCACTGGGTGGCGATAATTGACAGACCATTAACGTTTCGATTGTAAAAGCTAAAGTAGCAAATGCAAGAAACACACACACCCACACACACACACTCACACACTACGCACATAAAGGCACACTACATATGCATGGGTTAAGGTTAAAAGCGTTGCCGTTAAAGTCATCTCAGCCACCCACTCATTTCCACTGGCCGATCCAAACCCAAAAACGAACTCAATCCTCGGCTGGACTTCTCTAAAAGTCCATTTCAATATACTTTGAATGCCCTTGGCAGTTTTGGCATTCGCTTTGAATGCTCTATCTTATTGTCTTATTGTGATTTGGGATTTTGAAATTGACTTAGAATGTCATGCGAAGAGTCATATTGTTGACATCTGAAACAGACACAGACACAGCGAGACAGAGAGAGAAAGGAAGATATATACCAAAAAGAGAAAGAGAAGGAATACATAACTAGTTTGGCTTTTTTTAGAAACACATCAAAGCAAACGAAAGCAAGTTGAATTTTTCTTTATTAAGCACATCTCCTGCCAAATAATTAATCAGAGCAATTTAATCAACCTCATCTCAAGCGAATCTGGGCTCAAGTCACAGCTCTGAGTAATTGATATGTCAGTCACAGCAAACCAAATAGTTTAACGGGCAACAAAAAGAAATACTGGAATCAAACACAAAGAAACGAATAAGAACAATATAGTCGAGTGAGCTCGACAACGATTACCCTTGAACCCAGCTAATAAATATATATTATAGGTGTTTCTTATCCAATGTTGATGCAATTTGGGCAATTGATCCACAATATTTATATGCATATTATGTATAAATTAGAAATCTCTGCCTTTTAAATTGTGGCATTCATTGCTATTGGAAATCGAAATGTATTGATATTCGGGAAAAGGGAGGTAATTATTGATCTTGGCGGATTTCACAAGAGCAAAGTGTACAATTTTGAAGTCTCTGTCACTTTTAAAGTCTCTGAGCTAAAGATGAACACACTGACATGGCTATATCGAATCAAATTTTGGAACAGGATTAAAAAAAAAATTGTAAAATACATAAAAAAATTTTTAAAAAAATTCAAGCTGAAGCCAGCACGAATCTGATTTTAATTATAGAAAGAAAGGGGTGAATTAAAAGTTAAGAGGCAGTATAAAAATCAGCGTGCTCTCATCAAAGTTATCATAACTTAAAATCAGTTCAATATGATGGCAATTGCATTTCAAGGTTCAACAATCAAACAATCTAAGTATTAGAAGATTTATAAATTTTCTCCGGTTTTGTGTAATTAGCGTATTAATTTTTAGTCTATTTTCTCTTCTTTAATCCTCTTCGATCTGCAAACAATTGGTGTATTTAATATCTGTGTGGGGCACACTTGTTTCCCTAGACTAAAACATTTTTGTTGTTCTGCAGAGTATTTAAAAATAATTTGCTTTTCATTTCCATTTATAATCGCAATGATTGAAGACCGAGTAATTAGAATAAAGGGCGACAAAAGCGAAGACTGAAAGAAAACCATTTAATCTTGAGGGATTTGACATGAAAACTCACAGTTCAAATTGTGGACAACTTTACGCGCAATATATTTAAAAATTAATGAACAAATAATAAATGTAATAAATGGATGTATTTTCAATAATATAAATATAATCATATGTCTAAATAGTGGGTAAGCTAACACTAGATAGCAAGAGAAGTAGCTGAAGCTGAAGAAAATTCTTTCGCGTTGAAAGATTAAGTATACGCATCAGTTGGCAACTTGGCAAGTCGGCGAGTCATCACATTATCGTCATTGTCATTATCATTATCATTATGAAAGCATCTGTGTTTTATTTTCTCTTGGCCACAAATGCGAGAATTGTGCGGCTTAAGCGGCGCAACTTGGCCCTGCTTAGCCCCCGGTCGTGACATTATCAAAAACGTTTCAAGCCACAACACAAAGTGGGGAAAATCCAGCAACAACAACAACAACAACAATAACGGCACAACTGCAAAGCGTAACAAGCAAGTGGCAAACAAGCTGAAAAAAGCTAAAAAAAAAAAAAATATAAGAGAGAGGGCAAAAAAAAACTTAGAATGCGTTTCACAAAATTGTGCAGAAAACTTTTGTTGACGTCTCGCATTACAGGTGCAAAATAGCAACGTTGACAATGATGGTAAATGGCTAAGAGCGGCTAAAGGATAAGCGTTGGATCGCATGGCTTGGCGGTTAGGGTTGTGCGGGGCGGGGTCGGTTGAAAGTGTGAGAAAGTGTACAACAAATATACCAAACAATAACAACAAAGTAGCTAACACATCGAGTTTGCTGGCATTTATTTTGATTGCATTTCATTTTAACACAAAAAAAAATAAAAATAAAAATAAAAACAAAATGAAATAAAATATATAAAAAACGAATAACAAAAAAAGAAAGCAAGAGTAGAAAGTAACGAAGGCTAAGCAGAAGAGTCCTGGATAACTGTAAGCGGCATAAATATTAAACAATCCTGATGCCTTGATAAGCGGCTGTTGTTGCTAAAGCAATTTGCCGCAGGTTTTTTTTTTTGGGTCCTGATTAGGCCAACAACCAGTTGGCCATAAGTTGCAAGTTGACTGCCTACGCAAACAAGGACAGTCACCATGGAAAATGAATGTGCCTCAACCTTTGACTCCAGAGACCCCACCGACCCCAGATGCCTGATCAGCGACCCAACGGAATCTCAGTCCATCCGGAAACTGGCTTCAGCCGACCAAAGTCAAATCGAAAAATAGTTTCAATATTGAGCAAATATTAATATGCTTCTTTGGGCAAGCGGTGCATAGTCCAGAGTAAAAATATGTCCTTATGTACTCCTTTAAACACACACCCACACAGATGTATGTGCGTGTGTGTGTGTGTGTGTGTGTGTGTCTGTTTCTTGCCACATAAAACTCAAATATTTTCGGAGCGTGCAGCATGCGAAAATGAAAGTCTTGCGCATCTTATTCTTCTCAATATACTCGGATTCAGCTGACGCTGACAGGCGACTTTTGGTTCCGCTGGGGAATTTAGGGTCTAGGGACCAGAGTGCCGTGGCGCAATCAACCATGGCTCCATATGGATGTGGATTACATTGATGCCGTTCCAGCTTCACGGTTAAAAACTTTACGCCCAGCAAACTAAAACCCCTCAAATTTATAAAATTACACAGTGAATCAAATAAGAATGCTCTAGGCGAGTGTGCTCGACTCGCAGATACCCTTAAGCCCAACTGTAAAACTATCAAAAGTTGTCGATTCACATATATACATGCATATATATATATATATATAATCGTTAATCGATTTAACTTGTAAAAGTGATAAAAGTTATCGATAAAAGGAGATAAGCTTCAAGATTTGAAGTTTCTAGTCTCTGTTTGATACATCTTAGGATCGGAGATGCCTTCTTCTGCTTTGTTACGTCATTTTGCACAACTTCATTTTACCTTTTTACACATTTTCAATGGGTATAAAATGGAAACAAAAAAAAAGTAACCAAAAATTCAAACTCTGAACCCATTGCTTAAAAGGTTTTTGTCTTTCTACTTCATTGCCCAGCCAGCTCATCTCAACTTGCCTCAGAACACACACAGACACACACAAACCTAGCACAGCTGCGTGTGTGTGTGTGTTTTGTGTATTTTTGACTTCAAGTTAAATATGGATACGAGCAAAACTTAGTATAAACAAGTTGGTATTTCAATATTTTCATGCTCTGTTGGCTATTCAAAGTTTGCCTTTTGCATACCTTATAATATTTTAAGAGGCTTACTGATTTCATATTGAAATACCATTCACAAACATGTGCATAAATATTTAGATATTTTTTTTTATTGAACTTTATGTTTTGTTTTTCCAATTTATATCTACAATTAAAAAAAAACAATAAACCAGGTGTGCATATAAGCTCGGCCATCGAAATATTATTTGCATTTTTTTTTAAATGATTGTTTGATACATGTTTCATGAAAGAAAATTCTATCTATCTGTCTATTTACCCTTTTCTAACACAGCAGATTTCAGGAATTGTGACTAAAATTCATTAATTACTTGATGACTTACTGATCAGCCAAAGGTTGATCACAGTCGCTGATTGAACACCGTATAACCATTATAGTGATTGATTGATTGATTGATAAGCTGACCTGTAATGTTTGCCTGTCTAAAATCTAGTTGTGGCATTGATAGATCCAACACGCTTAGTGAACGGGTCCATTCGAAGACACATTGACAAGCACAAATCCAAAACAACTTTGTTGATGCCACAACAACAACAACAACAGCAACAACGAGAGGAGCACACATAATGCGACGCTGTTTGGACTTAGACATCTCAATTACAACACCTGTTGGGGATGGCGATTGATCCATAGTAATCCCCCGCCTCGTCTCCTTCCACCCTTCTTCCACACTGGGGAATTGCCAAAAAGTTTGTTCATAATGCGGTCAGACAAAAGTTTTGCCAGTCAAGCAAATACGTTGCATGTAATTAATTTACTTTCTTTTGCATCTTTTTCTTTTTTAGGTGTTGTTGTGTCTCTGTGTGTCTCACTGCGCCTGCGTGTGTGTGTGTGTGTGTGTGAAATGGATATAGAATACACAAACACACATGAAAAGCTGCAAATATGTTTGTTATTTGCCATCATTTGCACTCACTTTGTATTGATATTCTGCGGTTGGTCAAACACAGATACACTAAGCACCACCGCACCACCACACCACCGCACCACCACACCACCGCACCACTGCACCACAACACCAACCAAACCCCACAAAACTAGTATTGTCATTCATTTTGCATTCTACTGATAGATGTCCACTGCTCTGTACCAGGTCAACATCAACAGGTGCACATTGGACATATTCAGTTGATGCAGTCTTTATTTTTCACACTGAAAACTAGAATTTATTTTTTATTTTTTTCAACTTGCAAAATTTATAAATTAAAATCTTTAATAAATAAATTAATAAAATCTACTTTCTCGTTTAAGTGAATTATTTTCAAGAAATGTGCTTTGCAAAATTTACTCAATCGAGTAAAATTAGTTTTTTTTTCAAAACTTAATGAATTTGAAAGATTTTTGTGTATACATGTAAAAAAAACACCCTGAAAAATTCACATGTTTTGTTTTAATCTTAGAGAAATGAAGCATGGAATTAAGAACAAAATAAACGCTGGTTTTTAGAAAGACGAAATCTGCTGTTTTAGAAACGTATTTTCTGAATAATAACATGAATTGTTTTTGACCCCTAAAACCAATAAACCTGTTATTACAGTGTACTTAAGAACAAGTGATTTAATGGCAACTTACACTTGAGTACAGGTTAAATGATAGTGAATGAAAATAATTGATTGCCTGAATTATTAATATTATTTGCAGTCCGATGCGTTCTACTATTTAACCCAGGCGACGTAATAATTTATAAATCATCAAGTCAAAATGTTGTTGCAACAAGCAAGTGCAACAGATGCAGCGCTGTAACCGAAACTTGCAACCGCATGTTTGTGCATTTCAAATGCGATTTGGACAGAGACGAGAGTTGGACCAAAAACCAAAACGTTTGGTTTTTGGCCATCTAGTTTTTGTCCGTTTTTGTCCGTTTTCATTTTGTGCGACAGTTTCAAGTATCTTGTATCTGGTTGCTTGCCACTTGTCGTAGAGTGTTTGTGTGTTGCAGCTGTGCTGGCACAAGGCCAACTATTATTTATTAATTTTAATATCCTTGTCGACGGCTGTTGTTCTTCCATCAGCATTTCCACAGACCCGAGACCAGAGACCACAGGACCAAAGGACCCAGTAACTTCACCTTCACCTTCACCTTCACCTTCATCATCATCATCATCATCAACATTGCCATCGTTTTAAGCGTTTCGCATTCAGTCAATTTTACATTTTGAACGCATTTTCCAAACCTGGATCACATCTTAACCCATCCGTCCAAATAAATTCAAGTTGCTTCATGTTCAAAATATATTTCAAATGTATTTGGCATTTTGTATTTTAACTTTGAATCAAGTCGCGACTGTAGACTTGTAGATAGATAGATAGATTTAACAAATCAAAATCACAATAATGACTTCAATTTTTAAATTTGATTTCAGCTTTATCTCTTTGCATTTCTGAGCGAGTTTTGATTTGTTAGCGCATTTCGTTGACGCAAACAAACGTTGCAGCAGCTGTTGCCAATTGGTTGTCACTGATTGGCATTCACAAATATCACGAATATCTCGAATTTTTCATTCCGACTTCCAGACATGCATTAAAATTTATTCAGAAACAGACGTTCCACAAACCAAAGCAACAAAAACTGACAGTTGCCCATTGCTTAAATCAGATTTTCAATGAAAAGTTTCTGCATTTTGAACCGTTTAATAATTCCATGCTTGGATTTTTTCCACATTATTATGTTGAATGTTAATATTTCTTTGAATGTCTCATAAGCTGATAATTATCATTGAAGGAGGATTAAATTCTCTTTTTTTTTTAATTTGTGAATGATAATAAATTTAAAATTTAGAGACTAGTAATTAATATATTGGAAAATATTTGATTAAATCTATTTTCAGCATCAGTTATATCAAACCGATCCAGAAGGTTGTTATCGATAGCCACTAATTATATTAATCGATGAAATTTAATAGTACAGTTTGCTTAATTTAATAATATTCAAAAATGCGATCAAGTTTCCATGCAGATAGCAGACGCTTCTCTCTTGCTGATTTTAAGCATATATTTATTAAAGACCGGCACGTGTAAAAAAAAAACCAAAAAAAAAAAAAGGAGCACTTGCTGAAAATAAAATTGACCACGAATTCCCTATCAGGCGGAACCCAACTCAAGTTCAAGTCCAAGCCCGTATCCAAAGTCGAAACTCAACCCTGAGGCCAAGGACAACAAACGAATGGGTGGCGGTCATTAGGGGTTACTTTTTCGAGTGGGCGGGGGTGGAAAGGAGAGGGGGATGGGTTAGCTCCAGGCGGCAAGAAGTCACCAGGGCGCATGCAAAATATAAAGCACTCACACACACACACACACACTGAGAGAGGGAGAGGCGAGCCAAAGATGAAAACTTGGAAGCCGCATGCTACAAATAAGCTAAGCCCCCAGATTGTCTTATCTCATTGAATTAGGTGTCTAACCCTTATTTCAACTGCCACACAAACTCTGACATTTTAACGCTTATTCTTGTTGACTTTCTTTATTGTTCTCACTCTGTGTGTGTGTGTGTCTGTGTGTGTGTCTGTGTGTGGGTGTATTTTATTTCTGCTGTTGTCTATTGCTCTTGTGCCGCTTTTTATTTGGGTAAAAACTTGCTGATTTGCTGGCATGTATTTTTGTTAACACACACACACACACACCCATACACCTAAGGGTGGAGCATCGCCAAGTTGTTGACACTTTTAGAATTTTCGGGTTTGTCATTTTCTCGCTAGCTTATCGCTGATTCAGGCACTGAGAAATGGGCGACAGTTGTGAAAAATGTCATTCACACCTCTTGCACCACCCTTGCACCTCCCTTGCACCTCTCTTGCACCACCCTTGCACCTCCCTTGTACCACTTGCAACCACTCCACTTCAAACCTTTATTTAAATACTCATTACAATAAAATGTTTCTCTTTTTTTTTGAGTGGTTATCCTTAACCATTACCCGTACTGGCACAACAATTATGCAATTCCCAAGCAAGAAGTACACCAAGGCTTTTCCCTCTTCACCTGCCTCCTCCCACCATGCATTGCTCCTGCTCATGGAGCAGGTATTCTATGCATTGTTAACGATCATTAGTTAATGGTCAAAATCCGATTCACAAGAGAGAAAGATAGATAGAGTGAGAGAGAGAGAGAGAGAGAGAGATAGAGAGAGAGAGAGAGAGAGAGAAAGAGATTCTTAGCTGTCTGATTTCGCTTCCATATAATTGGTGGCTAATTGCCGCAAACATTTAAATTATTTGCAGTGTGCCTGCCGCCTGACTGTCTGCCAGCGGTAAATAAAATCCAAGCACATATTTCGAGTGACGTTGGCTCGAGGGCGCGTGACAGTGCCTGCAACATGCCACCAAATACCGTTGCAAATTTTGCGGCAAAAAAAAAAACAAAAAAAAAAGAAGAAGAAGAAGAAAAGTTTGCCAACAACAGTCGACGTAACTTTTTTTAGAGCTCGCTTCCGGCGGAAGTCGGCAAAAGTATACGTATTAAGTGCTCATCAGTTCAACAAAAACGGCAACGCACACCGCAACAACACACACACACACACACACCCACACACCCACACACACCCAAAGCCCACCTTAGCCCCATCTCAGTCGGAGTTACAGCGCGACTCCAACTGCAGTTGTTCATGGCATGATTTTTCGGCACGTTTTTGGTTGTTTTTAATGCAATCAAGTCGACGGCAAAATATACCTGTCCCACATCGTGGCCCCAACACCAACACCAATCCCAACCCCTAGTGTATTATGTATGCTGTTGGTGGCAGTGTATTTTTTTTTTTTTAACTGTAGCTGCTTCTGCTGCTGCCAGTGCCACAAATTAGATTTAGTGGCAATTTATTGCTTTGTTGGCATTCCACGTCGCCCACACCAAACCCAATTCCAATTCCCATGCCCCTGGCAAACTCTTCTGTCAAAATATGTGCCCCAAAAATGTTGCAAGTGCCCGCTGCTGCTGCCGCTTCCCTGCACCAAATGTATTTACTTTTTAATAATGTGCGCTAAGTAATTCTATTTGATTTGATTCTTGGTATTTTTCCCAGTAAAATTGGGTTTTTGTTTTCGCCCAATTTGTGAATTGTTCCATTTAAGTTTGGAATTAGAAATGTTTTAGATGGTCTAATTAAGTCTCTTATATGTTTATTACTTTTGTTTATTATTTTATATTTATTTTATACTTTTGTTGAAATTCAAATATGTTTATATTTAAACTATGAGCGATAAGAGATCTCCGAAACAAATTTGTTTATGGATTAATTCTTTATTGTGAGAAGAAAAATTTTAATTAATTGAAGATAATTTAAGAGTTATCAGTAAATGTGAATTCAAAGTAGCTGCTCACATTTCTCACTTCTGCTTGGGTTCATATAGCAAATATCAACTAGACATATAGCAATTTACAAGGGAATTAAAATTACAATATTTGATTAATATAAAATTAAAATAATTTTTACAATAACTACTCAAATGAGCACTTGAAACAAAGAGGGTTGCGCTCTCTCTCCCTCTCTCTCTCTCTCTCTCTCTCTCTCTCTCTATCTCTTTCTCTCTATCTCTTTCTCTCTCTTTCTCTGTCTCTCTCTCTCTCTCTCTATCTCTATTGCAGGGTATATGTGAGTCGAGCAATATCTCACTTCTCATATACTTTGTCTGGTTTGGCAATCTATACACACATTAAGTAATTGCACTGACGTTAGCACACAAAATCGGGGCCTGAAGTGGACCTAGAACTGCTAATTGCTAGGGGTAGCGGGGGTGTGTGGATGAGTATGGACAGTGTTTACGTCAGAGGAGTTCATTTGTAAAAAAAAACCAGTTCAGTCAATTACTGTTTCTTGCGTTCCAAGTGCTTGACAAATAAAATTAATTTCTTTTCGTATTTCTGTTTCTGTCGATTTTTATATAATCAAAGATTTATACTATTTACACAAGATAATATAATAGTTTAGTGAAATTTACGAAGAGGGGCTTTGGGCTCTTGACTTTGTTTTAATGAATGCCAACTTCCAGCAGTGAATTACAATGTGTAAAAGGAAATACATTGAAATACATAGTTCTGGCCTTGATGTGGCTTATATCCCCAGCAAATTGTGATTTTCCCCACTAGCACTCATTCTTTAGGAATGATACGATTGCCACTGACAGAGAGCCGTGTTATTAAACTGATTCTGCCAATTAGCTTTTCATATTTTAGTTAATTCGCACGCATCTGACTCGAAATAAGACTCGTGTAAATACCCTCAAGTCAAATGTGTACCGAGAAAAAGAACACAAACATTTGTACAAGTGTACGCATATATTTACATATATATTTATATATGTAGCCCTTGCTCATATTTACGCTCATAAATATTTTATATTTGTGCGTCATCCTTGCAGTTGCCGGAATCAATCAATCTTTAAAATGTGAAGCCAAAATGCTTTAGGGCATAGAGCAAAAGTGGATTTAATATGAATATTCTCTTGTATAGTACACAAACTTTGGTATAAATTAAAATTATATATATGTTTATGCATATATATATATATATATATATATATATATATAGTGCTACAACCATATAATTAAATTAAAGCTCTGAAGAACGTGCACCAAATAAAAAAGTAATAATAATGAAAACTCTTTAAGCATTTGTGAGTAAATAAAAGATAATTTTAATATGACCAAATAATAGCTTTAAATCAAAAAAATGTTATTAATTAAATCTATATATGTATGTATTTATGCATACTACTACTATCAATCAGTTTCAGTATTTAATGAGGGCAGACATGAAATAACCGAAAAAACGATCAATTTTTTTACATTTTATATATTTTGAAAGTAAAAAAATACTTTCCATCTAAGTTTGCCATTATCAAAATAATTTGTCAGAATACATTTGTCACATTATCGTTACCACACAACCAGTTGTATCAAATACAAACAAAATCAAATAAAGCTTATTTTAAATTCGCACAGAAGTAATCGATAACAATCGGAATATGCAGTTCAGTTTTGACATCAAGCCGCTGTTTGCGAGCGACATAATCAAGGTGCACGAGGATCTGCTGCCAATGGGCTATCAGGGCCATGCCGCCGAGTGTTTGGATGCCAAGCAGAAGATTGCATCGATTATTGATAAAATGGGAGAGTTATCGGCTGTCGCCCAAAACTTGCGCACCCCGGTGACCAGCGCTCAGAAAATACTTAGCCAACAATGCATCTATTTGCTCGCAACGCCGGGCAATGCCAATGCCAATGGCAACAACAATCTTGTGGTCAGTGGACTATTGAAGATTGGCTCCAAGGATCTCTATCTGTACGATGAGCGCGGCCAGATGCGTTTTAGCCATAACACGCCGACCATATTGGACTTCTATGTGCATGAATCGCAGCAGCGTCGCGGACTTGGCAAGCGACTTATCGATAACATGCTGAATGACAGTGGCTTGTCCTTGACCCGATGTGCTGTGGATCGACCCTCGAACATGATGATGTCCTTTCTGGGCAAGCACTGTCTTACGACCCCCATTGCTCAGCCCAACCATTATGCGGTCTTCAAGAAATTCTTTGAAGACGAAGCCGCGGAATAACTCCACGTTGGCCAAGATAACAAAATGACTAGCTTTTAGTTGAGAAGAAGATTATACTTTTAGAATTAATATGCTATTAAAATTTGGTGTCTAAATTACAAATTGTGGAAGATATCTTTCAGTGTGTATGCGTATATGCCGATCTTTGTAGGAGGATACCAGCAAGGCACCAGCACCTTCCAACTGGTTGGATGGACAGACAGACGGACAGACAGACAGCAGTCAGACAAATAATTAAGCTAATCCATGTTAAGCATCGTATTGAATTTAAAATCTCGAACTTTTCGCTGTCTTTTTTTAATTGTTGTATTTTATTGTTGTTGCTGCTGCCGACAGATTTGCACATTTTCATTTTCATTTTGATTTAACTTTTATTTGCAGCAAATGCAAATGGTGCCGGCAAGTTGCTGATTCGTTTGCATTGCCATCATATTTAATAGGCAAAGGGGGGGGTGGTTGTTGGATAAGGGGAAATGGATGTTGGCCAGGTTTTAATGGTCAGTGGTCCTGGCAGTTATTGTGTTGCATCGTTTCATACAAAATAGCGGCACATGCAAAGAAAACAAATTTTGAAGCGATTTTCGAGTTCTGCATTTAGCATCAAAATGCCAAAAATGAAAATAAATATACACGAAACTGAATCATGGTCAGCTCTATACTACACACACACACACACACACACACACACACACACACTATATATATATACATATAAATATGTATATTGAGTTGTGGAAAACCAACGTTGGCGAAATTATTGCAAGAAACAATAGCGGCTGCAAAAACCAAATGAAATTCAGCTTAACCAACGCAATCTTACACGCACACACACACACACACACACACACACATACACACACACACACACACACACACGCACACATACACACACACACATACACACACACACACCAACACACAGCTACAGTGAGGCCAGAACATTGGCAAAAAAATATTAAAATTCGAAATTTTTGTCACGTGTCAAACGCCATTTATGCGCTTCGTGATCGCATGCGGCTTGAGTCTCCAAAACCCGCATATGTATAAATGAAAAAAAAAAACACACACACACACACACGCACACACACAGGCATAGACAGTAATACCACTGTCAATACCAATACTAATGCATACACGTATTCAACCACAGAACACGTAGACGAAAAGCAACAGAAAGTTTTGACAACCGAGCCACGAGCTGCGCCTGTAAACACTGAGAGTAACTGAGGAAGAGGAAGAGAGAGAGACACTGAGAGAAAATGAGGGAGATAGAGTGGCAGGGAGTTAGAATGACATATGGGAAGTCTCTCGTCTAAGAGGTACTTATAAACCTATCACGAATAGTGAAATGCATTTATGGAGGCAACCCCATTTCAAGCCCATTACAAAAAGGTACACTTAGGAAAAAAAAACGTTTCTAACATTTTTGAAAATCACCTGCCAAGCCCATTAAGTATTTCTATACTTGAAAAAATTTCGTCATGAAGTTCAGACTTTTACGAGAAACTTAAGAAATAGTTTCAAACACTTTAATTCTAAATATGCCCAAAAGAGAATTTCCTGGCATTGGAAAAGAGTATTTTCTAGTTTTCAAAGTTATATTTCTTGGTAATAGAAAACATTTCGAAAAAGCTACAAATAATGTCATTTGAAAAGAAAATAATGATATTTTAGAACTCATTATTCAACTCCACTCATGAAATTTAAAATTTAATTTAATTTAAAGTGCTTGCATAATTGTCATCTTAAATTATAATATTTAAAATTAGTAACAATGCAAATATCAAAAGATTATATTTAAAAAAGTTCTGTGTGGATATATGAAAAAAAAAATTGAAGTACATTTTTTATCTGAATTAATATGGAAAACTCTTTCACGTTTGTAAATATGCTTTATTAATTGTTTGTTTGTTTTTTATATGTAAATGCTGTTTTAACTTTAAATTGTGTTATTTTTAATATTGACACATCAATTGAATTTGAAAATTAAAAATATATCTTAATTTATCCTGCTGGCTTTTAAGCACAGATTAATCAGATTAATCTAAGGCCAAATATTGAATTAGATAACTCAGAAATGGAAGATAGACATTTTTCTTAGGCAGCCACAGGTGAAAATGTGTGTAAAATATGAATTAAGCTTAATCTGCCGATTTCAATGCTCAAAGAATTCTGCAAATGTTTGCAATTTTATTGTAGATTTAGATGCATGTATGTGTTGACTTACACACTCACACACACACATGCATACACACACATGTTTACAATGTAAGTGTGAGTTTTCTTGTTAGTTGATTGCACGTTTTTCGATTTTGTTGTGCATATTAATAAATACAATTACACAAACAAATACACACACACAAGCAGGCATGTGTGTGTGAGTTTGTGTGTGTGTGTGTGGCAGTTTTATTAGCTCATATCGATTGTTCGGCATCGCCGTTAGCCATTATGCAAACTAACTTGAAAATAACACAAATATTGTTTACGCTGCTGTTTTGTTTGCCTTTCGTTTGCTCTGTGTTGTTGTCAGCTTTGTCGCTTTGTCGCTTTGTCGCTTTGTCGCTTTGTCGAGTTGTCGTTTTCACGTTTCATTGTGTGTTGTGGTTTCTGTTGTGATGTTTAATATGTTTTTGACAACAAATACTATTGAAATTTTTCAGTTTTATATAAGCATTTAATTCAATCGATATCTGAGAATTTATTTGTCCAACCAATATTTATTTATCAGGTTATATGTGTGTGCGTGTGTGTGTGTGTGTTTGGGTGTGCCTGTCTCTATTTTGCTTAGATTTCCTTTCAGTACAATAAATTTATTTTAATTCTCTTTTTTATGTGCCACATAAGCGAATGTGTAATATTATGCATTTGCCACATGTTACCAGCTTTAAAAATTGCACTTTGAATACGAATTTGAATAGAGTTGAATTCACTTATGTCTTGCAATGAGTGCAATGCGAAATCGATAGATGAAGTTTGCTGAAAGAAGAAGACCCTCAAATAAGAAGAGCAGAAGGGAGACAGAATGTGGCAATTTATTTGGCTGGATGGCTGCATATAAGTGACGTTGCACAACTAATGCAACCAGCAGGCTGCTGGTAAGCAAGATTGGCCCAAAATGTAGACTCGTCATTGCATTGTTCTTTCAAATCGCAGCTGGCTCAGCCTGGGGCTCAGTGATAATGTGCCGGAGTTGGCTAACCATTACCTTCTCTTATATTGAGTATGTACATACACTTAAAAAAAAAAATCAATTTAAGAATTGGATGAAGCAAATCGCTGAATTCTTACAAAACGCAACTTAACTTACTACAAAATGTGACCAACTATTCTTGCCACCAACAATGAAAAGAATCAATATTCAACTTAACTTCAGCTGTGTTTTTGCTGAGTGTACTGTACATGATTACAGCATGGTCATAACTACTGCCAAATTGCAGTAAGACGGTATACGATTTTCAATGATTTTTGGCCAAAATGGAGCTCTCGTTTTTGTTAGCTGCACCCTAAGGGCTTAATTGGAAAATTCGAACCTTTGCTCGCAGCTCAACAAACCGATGGACAGAAGACGAATTAGCAAGGCTACGTTTTAAACACTTAATTTTAGTCAAAAAAAAAATGAATTTAGCAGGTTCCTTGAAATATTTGCTAAAATGCTAAAATGTTAATTTTTCCCAAGCCTGTCAAAAATGTTCTCTCCAATTTTGTCCGTGAGCGATTATAAAAGTAATGACAGGAAAAATAAATCATTTAGTATACCAGATATAAGTACTAAATAACCATAATTAATCAAATGAAATTCCCCAAAAAAAAAGGAGACCGGTATTAATGAATATTATTCAAATTTTTTAGAAGACTATTCAATGGAAATAATAGAAGAAATACCCAAAATTGTTCACCAATCGAACGGGTGAGACAATTTTTTAAAGTCTTACCAACATATATACATATATATGTATATATTTATATTTATACAAATTCGAAGGGACTCTCCTACCAATCACTTTGCCCCGCTATAAAAAAAAAATATTGTAATATATATGTAAGGGCAACATGCTTAAAAATAGCTAAAATGTATGAATATTAAATTAGGCTAAGTAAAAGACAAGTTCCAAACTTGAAAGAGAAAATCAAAAAAAAAAAAAAAAAATTCAGAAAAGATGAACATATTGTTGCTTTGTGTTTTGGTGTTGTTGTTGGTTCGGGTTTTTATTGCATTTCCGTAAAGTAAGCCATGTAAATCACTTAAGATTGTTCGCGACTCGCCCCACGTAGCTGCTCTAAAAAGCACATAAAGCAAAATGCTGTGAAAATCATTTGTTACACTACGCGTATGGATAACTGTAAAGTGCCTTTCACTCTATGCCTCTCCCTCTCTCTCTCTCTCACACACTCTCGGTGTAACAATAATGTGCACTTATTTTTTATGGCAATCATTTAAGCCAAAAATGTAGCAAAAGCACAACGAAGTAAAGTAAAACAAAGCAGCCAAGTCATTCAAAATATAAAATACAAAAAGAAAAGTATCAGAAGAAGAGGAAGAGAAAATTATATACTTCAGAAATATAAACATACACATATACACATATATACATATATATTTATATATATATATATTTCTTAAAAGTCAAACAAAAAGATGCCAAATGGCAGCCGAAAATGTTTTTGCAAGTGGATGATGCTAAAGCAGGCCAATTTCCATGCCAAATGCCCCATGCCCCATGCTCCATGGCCTGTTCCCTTTCCATTTCCCTTAAATTCCATAGCATTTTCCCTTTCCCCTTTCGTATTCCTTACCTCATCCAAACTGTTTTCCCAGTGATGCTGCATCACAGCCCAAAATGTGCCAACTGCCTCTGTCTTTGACCAATCTGTCTCTGTCTCAGCTTGTTTACCAATATATTTCCCACGCACTTCTCTCCCTATCCCTCGCACTCTCCCTCTCTCTCCCTCTCTCTGTCACTCACGTTCTGCCGCCCATTCCGCTGATGAGCGTCAATCAAGGAAATTGCTACTTTTCAACAATTTTTCATTCGCTTTGTGCTTCAGCCGCGTGTTATATAAAAAATAAAAAAACAAAGCAAAACAAAAAAAAAATTAAATAAGTCAAAAACTCGAACTCTTATTCGAAATCCGACGATATAGTTAAATATTCACTTTGTCTGAATGTGAATGTAAATATGAATGTGAATTAAATTTGCAATTGTTTATCCCACTTGAAATTGCTATGAAAAACTTAAAAACTGTCAAAAGCAAAACACTTTTCGTTTTGGTTGCCAACTTATAAACAAGTTGAATTCAAATTAATCCATATCCAAACCACAACAAAATTAAAAGTGCACTGCTCGACTGGGGCCGACTAGCACATACCCTGTAACACACATCTCAATCTGTATTACTTGTCCAAGTTAAGTAAGTGATAATGTAACCCTACATAATGCATTACATATAGAAAAATCAACTAGATCTGCTAACCGTCTAATCCTCATTAATAATTATTCCATTTTATGGGGTCGTAGATTCCACAACCAGTATACAATGAGACCTTCGCAATCAAAGTATAAAAAGAGAAGCCAAACTCGAAACCAAACCAAGTCAACTAATTAATTGTTAAAGTGGTTAATTATATTTATTTTTTTTTAACAATTAAATCCGCTGCGGAAATGTAGCATGTATTGATTGTGGTACGGAATTGGTTCTGTTGATAGTTAATGATTTTGCGAACATATTTTAAGTTGTTAAAGAAGCGTTCATTGTTCATTGTTGTGGGCGTATCCAGAGCTGAAAAATCTTTTTGGCTACTTCTTTATCCTTGGCACCACAAAGTGGTTCACGAACCAGTGATGTATCCTGTATCCTGCGATTCTCTGTAGTAAAATGTCATGTTTATATCAACAAAATTGTTTTGGGACTTCTGCAGCTGTTCAGATCTTGATTGTATGAAATTTAGGGCATTTGCTGAGTATTATCCTTAGACCAGATCTTATTATATAATCAATCGGAGACGTTATAGCCAGCGCAACTATTGCACTAGTTATTTTGACTTCAATAACTTTCTGTGAATAGTTTTCGTTTATTAAAGACTTGAGGTTTGATAGTTTTAAGTATACAAATTCTTGGATGTTTTTGAGCATACTAACTTAAATAAAGTTATAATGGCATTTACGAATTGAATGTGAGAACTGTTAGTAAGTGACTCCTTAATTTGATATTTCACATTTCAAACTTTTCAAATGGGCTGCGGCATGTAATGGATGTGGATGCCTGCCTCACGGTGACTTTTTGTGCACAGTTCCCCGGTTGAAAAGTTTTTTGGGGGCCAGGCTACCAGGTTCTTTAGACACATTTTTTTTCTTTCATAAATTGCTCAACGCTCAAGTTTTTGCCAACAATTACGTGGTCCCGTAAAAAAAAGAAAAAGAGTGTGGCTTCAAATACTCCTTCCATTGAGGCTGTCTTAAATATTTTGCATGACATTTTGCCACTTTTGCCACTACACTCGTCAAATCTTTTAGTAAATCATTATGTAATGACATCAAATTACAATCAAGAGGAATTTTTATAAAATTATGCTTTGCATTTCTATTTTTTAAAAATGTTTTTCTATTAAATATTGTAAAAATTAATTGAAAAATATCCCATTATTACTTGCTATTACTTATTTTTTACTTTTATTATTTCTCAAGAAAGATTTTTTGTTGTAAGGTCGATTTTTTTCTGAGTGTACTTACTGTTAATGGGAGGCAGCTGGCAGCAGGTGTGCGCAGCGGTGTGTGGGGTGGTGTCAGGGGGTTTGTCATAAGAGGCAACCAACTATCTACACATAGTGGTTGCAGACAGAATGTGTCGCGGTTGAGGTGAGCGCCTGACAGCCTGACAGCTGCTACAGATACAGTTATAGAAAGAGAAAGGGAGAGAGAAATTGAGGAAGAGTGATTTATAGAGAGAGAGAGAGAGGGGGGGTTAAATATGTTGCAGCCAATGGCGTTCTTAACTCATCATCAACATCAACAACATAATTATCATCTTCATCTTCTGTCAGCATTGTGCTCTTTTCACGTACTTAGAAAATTTTCGACTAAATACGCCTAACTTTTCCTAATTTTCTTTTTTTAACCAGAACAACGTGTGTCGTACACGTTGAGGTAAGTGAGCACAGGACACACCCACAAACACACACAGACAAAGACAATAATTTGACAATATTAAGTTTGATGACAGCAGCGACAACTTGATGTCCGCAAGTGGTCAAAAGAGAGTGGACAAAACAGAGAGTTAGAGAGAAACTTTTGCACATTTTAATTCATTATTTGCATAACTATGAGATAAAGAGATAGAGAGAGAGAGAGAGAGAGAGACAAACTGCAAATGGCATTTAGAATTTGAGATGAGCAATGCGTGACGGATGGATGGAGGCCGGAAAGGAGGGCGAATGCTGCATGAGAACGCTTTATGAAAGGAAATGAGAAAATATTTGTTAATTTCCTTTAGGTGTCGGTACACCCACATTCATACATGCATATGTACACACACACACCAGGTAGGAAAATTTAGAGATAAGAGTTGATATGAAATGTACCTTGAGACTGCCCCCTGTTCAATTGGCTAACATGGAAATCATAGTTAAAGCAAAAATGTATTTTCAAATATGATGAAACTATTTCTATTGTATATAAGATGAAAATACAAATATATAAATAAAAATAATAATAATAATTTATTCATAGCTTAGTTGCATGCATCAACATGCTTAACAGCCGTAAGAGCTTTGCTTCTTTTACTTTATTTTTTTTTTTGTCATACTTCAGTTGTTGTTTTGATTTGTTTTTGTTTTTGTTTTTTTGATTTTTCTTTGCATATTTTTTGTTGACTTTCTGCTCCTTGCTGGAGGCCATTTTTGTAATGCGTCGCAAATCGAAAGAAAATTAAGGCGACGTTCTGCAAACACAAATCCCTTGTTAATTAGTGAACATAAAAAAAAAAAAAACAACAGCAAAAACAACAACAACAACATTAAATAAAAATGAGGAGTCTGTGTGGGCGTGGCATTAGCATGTACTTGTTTTTTTGGTAATTGTAAAATTTGGCTCAACTCAAGAAGCAGAAGCCAAAGAACAAATATTTTGTAGGCAAAACAGCAGACACAAACAATGAAAATCCTGTGGTGGGAGACAGATAAACAAATGTTGACTTGGCTTAGAATGTAATTAAAAATGAGGAAAATGAGCCGCTGATTATTCGTTACATGTCCCATCCACAACTTGCACAGCCATAGAAGCAGACAACACGCCGCAAATTAAAGCAATTTTTATACAAGTTGAATGCTCAAATTTTGCTCCAAAATAGAACGTGCGATTTTTTTTTTTTTTTTGTATTTTGCATTGCACGTGACATGGATTACGGTGTAAAAAAAAAAAAAAGAAGGAATTTCAGAGTACGGCACAAATAGTATACGGAACCGTGGGAGATAGCCTTAAGCCAGCTTTTGTAATATAATTTGCAATTTTATTTGTAATACACAAACAAATTTGAGCTGGTCTCCAACTGTTTCTAATCAAATGTGATGAATTAATTGGACAGTTGATCAATAATATCTCAAGCTATAATATATATTTAAGTAAAATACATTTGCCTTTAAAATTGGTACATTTATTGCTATCTAAAATCGATGTTTATTGAAATTTTCGAAACTCAGGAAGTTAACAATAAAATTTAAATTAATATTGGTCTGCAACCAGAACATTAATTCTAAATTCGAAATCTAAGCCTGACTCAAAATATATATACACTTTATGGGACTGGAGATTTATCTTTCGTTCATTTCTGTTGCAAACAAATAACTTTAATATTTTTATCATATTTTGAAAAGTTTTTATACAGTGGACCTTTTTTAAATTATTATTATTGTTCTATTTATTAAAGAAAGATTAATTTCTCTCCTTCTGTGCTCAAACTTTTTCTGGATAAAATATATATATGCATCTGCAGCTATTGCTCAGATCTCTGGTACTTGGTATTCAGCAACTATACAATAACTGTAAAACTGTTATTTTTATTTTAATTAGTTATCGTTGCGCTTTCTTCGCACTCCGTGAAAGCATTGTGAAGAGTGAGACAGCATTCGAGTTTCTTCTAGTTTTCCCTGGGAGAATGAAAACTGCTGCAAGTAAAAAAAGAAAAAAAAAAAAAGAAGAAAAATAGAAAACATTTTTATCTTGTTTGTTGTGATTCTTTGCGTTTCTTGTCTGATTCTCGACCCATTTTGCGTAGCATTTTCAGCTCTTAAGAATTTCGTTTTCTCTCTCATATATCAAATTTATTGCGTGTTTGTCTTTCAGCTTGGTACGCAAACGACTAGGGAATGGGTGATGAAATGAGAAAGGGGGGGGAGGGGAGGTGTAGTGGAAACATACACATGCAAGTAAGTCGACTAATTAAACATTTTAGCTCTATATTAAAATGAAATGAAAATTGTTCCTCTGATATTTTATTGCGCAAGTTAAACATTTATTTGCGTCTTTTTTCATAATTTTTCTTTTTTTCTTCTTGTGGTAAGAGACACTTAAATTACATTTTGACTCCTTTCTTGTTTCTCCTTCTCTCTTTTGATGTTGTTCTTCTAGTTTTTGCTGTTGTTGTAGTCGTTGCGTTTGTTTAGCTCGAAGTCGAAAAGCGTTTTCGCGCTTTCCGCCCTGCGCCCACTTTTGCAGTCAATTCAAAGCGTTAACTTTGCCATTTTGGCAACATCAACAAAACGCAGACTAATTTGACTTAAAAGTAATATTCTTACATATTAAAAAACGCGCTTCATTTTCGTAAAATGTCCTTGCATATAAAAAAAAAAAATCACAATAAAAACTATAAAAACTTTCTACTTCTAACATTTAAACATTACAAATTTAAACATAAATATAAAAAAAAAAAATGTAAAATGTGTGTTTAACGTGATTATTAATAAATCGAGTAACATAGAAGCATTAATAATAATTCTTCAATATTATGTATAGAAAACCAAACTTTACCAAATATGATAATAAACCATCCTGCAACATAAAAAAGGAAACCATCGTTTTTAGACAGGACAACCTTAAATTTAACAAATTTGCCAACTGAATAATGAGGCATATGGCGACAAGTACAAATGAAACTTTCGATTAAGTCATCAATTCACTCGGTTGATAACAGCCAACGGAAAGGAGGCAAAACTTTAGAGTCGCAAAATGTACCCTATAAAACTCAGCAGTTAATTCTAGGAAAAAATTAACGCTAAAACTGCCAAATGAATTGAAATGCCCAAGTGACAAATACGCGTATAAACATCTGTCACACACACACACACACGCACACACACACTCACTCACCTGTCACGTGTAGGCCAAATAAAATTGAAATATTCAAGACGTCCCCAAACGAGAACATAAACTGCCAAGTTGTCTTCTCTACAAGATGTTCTTGGAACGCAGACGAATCCAAAACCTGCTGCTCCTGCTGCTGCTGCTGTCTTATCTTCGTCTTCTTCTTTTCGCGTGTGTGTGGGGGGCGATGTCCTTCTGGGGGTGTGTGGGTTGGCGCACGAGTAAGTAAGCAACCTGTGTGTGTGTGTGTGTGTGGGTGTGTGTGTGTATGTGTGTGTGTTGGTATTGACATGAGTTGCCGCAAGTTGTCGCGAGTTTAAATTCAGCATGCGGTGGCATCGCATATTTAAAAATGTCTAAGTGGAACGTCTATTGCTAACACACACACACACGCACACACACACGTATACACACACACACACACGCACACACACACACACACACACACATACACACAGGTTGCTTACTTACTCGTGCGCCAACTGATTAAAGTTAATATGCACTCATATTGGATTATGAGTGCTGTCAAATGGGTCTGGCGGGTTTTGGATGTGGTTAACGGCATAGTTAAGGAGTGAGGAATGAGTGGCTGTAGGGTGATGGTTGGTGGTTGGGGTTTGGGTGTGTGCTGACAATGTAAGGCACTCAACTTGAAAGCTAAAGAAATAGACCAGCGCAAATGTGTCACATGTGTTGATGTTGTTGTTGTTGTTGTTGTTGTTGTTGTTGTTGTTGTTGTTGTTGTTGTTTTTAACGCCGTTGTTGTTATTATTGTTGTGGCTGAGGCTGATGCTGATGCGAGTTACTTTAGCGCACTTCGGCGCCTTAATAGGCCTAGCTAGATGACAGTCAAGTCAATGGGAGAACTGACGACAGACACACACACACACACACACACACCCAATCCTACATAACCCCAACCCAAAACACCCGCTAAAATCCAGCGCACGCATACTTAAAGAACTTAAACTTAAAGGCAACACACACACACACACACATCCATACATATGTGTGTTGTGGCAAGTAAACTATAAAGCAGACATAGTCAGTGCGCCATTAAAGCGTACAAACAAGTGGCATACTTTTAGCCAAGTTTTAAAAGGCGTTAAGACGCCCAACGCGCAACAACATCGACTAAGTGCGAAAAATTAACTGCTGTTGCTGGCGATGACATCTTATTGTTGCCACATGTTGGCGACACCATTACTGTGCAACACACTCACACACACACACACACACACACATACACACATACTAAACATGCGTCTATAAAGCGGATGATTTCGAGTAAAGGGACATTTTTTGTTCAACATTTTTCTAAAATGTACAAAAAATGATGTATCATTTTCAGAGTCATATTTTTATATGTGTGTACAAACTATGAAATTGGCTCTTCTGTTATTTTTTATGATTATTCAATTGTAAGTAAAATTAACTTATAAGAAATTTAAATGGTTTGCTAGTTGTAATTTATAAATTATTTAAACGGTTTTTATAGTTTATAAATGCACATAATGTGGGAAAGAAAGTGGAATATAGCAGTTGAGAACGAATTTCAGAATGGCTTTTATCGAAAATTATTGACTTGCATTTCTACTTTATAAAATAATTTTCGTATTTTTAGGAATAATTTCTACAAGCAATTATTATTTATAATAAAAAAAAAACAAGAGCTAATCTTAGCAAGCAAAACAGATTTTCAAGCAAGATTGGTTTGTATGTGGAACATGTTAATCAACAATTATTTAATTTTTCCAAATAGACTAATTATTATATATTTAAAATATGCTAGTCGTTTTTCGAATTATTATAAGTAATGCTACTTTTAAAAACATGTGGGAAAACTGCAGGGGAAATTATATATATTATATATATATTTGTGCTCTTTGAGTTTGTAAATTATGATTTTGTGATAACTGAGCATAGTAAGTAAAATATATATATTTATATAAATATATATTATTGCCAATATTTGGCTTCTGGTGACAGTAAATCCGAGTGAGTGAGGGATACAGTCATATCTCTATCTCTCTCTCTCTCTCTCTCTTGTTGGCAAGTGCCAAAAGGTCTGTCCAAATATTTGGTTGGCCAACTTGAAGAGCAATATTTGCTGCTGCGATAAAGTGATTATTGGTGCAGTCGATGCGGTTGCTTGCTCGAAGCCATTGTTTTAATTACAGCAACTTTTTGGCTTTTGCCGGCTTAGGCAACTTGCCCTCTTGCCCTTTTTGCCCTTGAAAGATTTGAGTTGGCTTGGTGACTGGATATCGTTTGTTTGGCCTGCACTCAAGTGCAATTTAAATGAAATTGGTGCCAGTGGCGCCACATGCCATCTCAGGCATCTCTTGACAGTTAGCAGCCATTTGCCATTTTGCCATTTTGCCATATGCCATTAGCCATTAGCTTGCATTTATTTGCATATTATGCATACGCGACGTGGTGCGTTGTGATTAGAAGCCAAACGGCAATTGACATTAGTCAGACTTAGCTTAATAGCAACCCAACAGTCAGCTAGGAGCACAACAAAAAAAAAAAGAAAAACAACAACAAATACAACAAAAAAATTAAACCTTGACCCAGGTGCATAATAAACGTTAGCACGCCTTTGGCCTTTGCGTCCGTATCGTGTTGCTTAATTCACCTTGCACGCTACGGCTTAGCTGGTTATAATCCAGAGGCCTCACTCCATGCACACTCCATGGTTCCAATTCAACCGTACACCTTCAACTTAATGAGTGGCATAAATCACCGAAGTCAGTCAGCAGCTTTGACCCAGAGCCAGACCAAGACCCAGACCCCGACCCAGACCCAGACCCGAAAGCAGTGCCATGCACGCTCATGTGTATTTAAATATATATATATATATTTATTTATTTACAGCTTCGCACAAAAAAATAACACCAAAATATGTAATCGGTTTTTGGTAAAGGCTATTTATTTAAAAAACCAAGTTATCAAATCATCTGAAACCCTAAACACAACTATTCCGATCATCTGAATCGAAAGCAGAACCAAAATTCTTATTATTTTTTTGATAACTGGGTCGTTGTTATATATAAAATGCGAACATCATTTAATAAAAAAAAAATTAGCAAGCAAAATAAAAATATTTTGAATATTTAAAAATTTCTAAGAATAATAATCATATACTTAAAACCTAGGGCGATCTTCTATATTTTAGAGTGTTTATTTTCAGCCTGAGTGTGAGAAACATGCCTGACTACTCCATAGACTGATAATTAATATAATTAAGACTACGACTTGATAATAATGCTAATTTTCTTGCAGTCACTGTATGCAGTCCACCTCAAAGCACCTTCTGCATAGCTGTGAGATGGCAACAAAATAATTTTTGATCGCGTGACGCTAAAGCAGATGGCGGGCGCCAAAATGTCGGACGTCGACTTAGGACTTGAGACGTGGGGTGTCGGGTGTCGGATGTCGGGTGTCCGATGTCGGTCATTTTGTGCCATGAAAAATTAAAAGTATTTTGCATATTGCAATTGCAATGGCAATTGCCGTTGCTGTTGCATATAATATGTATGCAGAATTTTAAAAATGAACCGCAATCAGTAAAGAATGGCAACATCTGCAACGCAAGAGGTTCTACTATATTCCAGCAATTTATGGCTTTCAACTTGTTAACAGTCTGTTGCCAGGGCTTGCCAGAAAATTAGAGTTTGGGTTAGCAAAAGTCGCAGAATCGTAACTCGCCACATTTGTGCAACAAGCAAACGCTAGTCAAAAGTTGGCAACGCACAAGAAGCCTATTTGTGAATAGGCCTTGTCAGACTTGGGTTTATGTGTTAAACTTTCCCATACATATGGTATAAAGTATACAATGGATGTTGTTGATATGACCTTTCAGCCTTCAATGTCACACACGCCCAGCGCACCAATTGAAAATGCTCTAGCCGAGAGGGCTCGTTTGCAGATACTCCTCGCTCAGGTGTTAAATATATATTAAATCACTTAGTAGCATTAAATTGGCTCATTATAAAAAAAAGTAATAATAAAATAATTTATAAATATATTCATTAAAATACAATAAAATAAACATGACATGGTCAGTACTAAATATATATCGATATATATCGATATTAACGAAAATAAAAGAAATAGCCTTAAACGGCACTTGGAATGCGAGAGTTCATATATTAAATGATTGACTCTTTCATACAGACCTATTTGACTTTAATCTTAATCAAAAATGTATATACGTTATGTGGTCTGCTTCCTTCAATGCATATACCACATATACCCGATTTTCAATTGAGTTAGGGCATTTAAAGGACGGCTAATTGCTTTTCTTCACAGTTCACAGATTTGCATAAAACGCAAAATGTGTGCGACTGGCTGTGTAATTTATATTTGTTTGTATGCACATGAATATATTAAATGGACAGGCAGAAAACACACATCCACTTTACACACACACACACACACACACACACACACACATTTACTTGCATGCTGCGCCTTTTTAATAAACCTGACAGTGGCAAACAGAACCGTTAGTTAAACATGCATATGTACATCCATATACCATATTCACAATCACTGTCTGTACATCAAGTCCCCCTATTTTCACATTCGCTCCCTTTCCCCTCCTCTGTCCATTCAACAACAACAAAATCTCCAACATATTGTCACAGCAGGCTTTCCTCTTGACACGCTCGATGTTTGTTTTTTGGATGCAGCTTTTTTTGTTGATTGTTTGCCCGCAGGCGGCATAATAACTGTGGCAACCTCAACATTCAGTTAACAATAATAACAAACACACAATAATAACAACATACAATAATAGCAACAACTTATATTTAAATCGTAGTTAATCAGTACTTTAAGCTCAAGCGTTTTACATATTTGTTTCGTTTTTTTTTTTTTTTTTTTTTTTGTTGTTATACAAATGGCAAAAAGTCAAAAGTCGATTTGTAATCGATAGCAAACATTTACAGAATCTCGTTAAATTCAATATGTTTAACAATTTAAATTCGGTAAAATGAATTTAAGTTTTGTGGAAAAGTGTGTAACAACAGACAGATGGAAGCATCTCATTAAGAGATGCATATTTCATGTTATCGATAATTCGTGCCAGTTTCGATTTTTAATAGCAATACAAGAAACAATTTTAAAGGCAGAGTCTTCATAGTAACATATAATATAGACTGATATATATTATTGATCGATTGCACAAATTGCATTACAGATCGTGTAAGAAATATGGAATTCTTAACTAGATTAACAGATTTAATAAGGATAAATTATATACAGGATAAACTATAAATGAGTTTAGTCAACTGCAGCAAACTGATATTGTTTATTTTCTTAATATTTGATGACAACTGAGTTGCATGAATAAATGCAGTGATTACTGTGGAAGTAAACAGACTTAAATAATTTATTGCTCATAATCTGTTACTCAGTTTTGAACGATTGTTCTGAAATTTTGACTAAACTGCATTTGCTGAGAGTTTCATATTCATCTGTTCTCGTGCAGCTGAACAATCTAATCAAATATCTCAGCAGGCAGACAATTGCAAATATGTATGTATGTACCGGTGGGGGGGGGGGGGTGGGGGGTACCCAGGTTTCTGTGTGTGTCTGTCCTAAAATCAGGCACAACTTTGTCTTTGTCTTGTTACTAATTAAATGTGCTGTCAACGCTTTTGGCTGTAGAGAGAAAGAGAGAGAGCAGAAGCGACACAGAGAGAGAAGGAGAAAGAGAACGAGAAAGAGAGAAATGCAAATGCTTGCCACAATTTTAGGCAACGTTCTATGAAATATGGAGCATTGAGTTAGCCAGGGACGAGTGCGACCTCAATGTGTGGCCACTTTGGGGTTGCATGTTGCATATTTCGTCAGTCGGACACTTGCACCCATATGTGTGTGTGTGTGTGTGTGTGTGTGTGTGTGAGTGCGTTATGAGTGCATGTGCGAGTCTGACTATAAGTGCGAGTTTGAGTATGCGAATGAGTGCGGTTCGGTTCAGTGTTGTCAAAAGAGCCTATGCATTATGTAGGCAGTCGAGTTGAGTTGACAACTTTGTGTGTATATATATATATCTTCAGTAGATATTCAGTACCCTGAGCCCATTGAAATTGAGTAACTGGGTTATTATGAAATTTCTGCAAAAGTATGCTAAAGGCAGCAGGAAGCATCTGCATCTGAAATTCGATAGGATTTCTAAAATTTAATTATATTCACCAAGCATTTAGTCACATCTGTAACAGAAATCATTTCGACTGAAAATTTGGATGCACAATTTATTTGACAATATGCAATTTACCAGTTGGATTTGTCCACTGGCTCAAGTAAGACAGCAAGTGATAAGAGATAACATAAAATTTAGGTATTTAATTCAGTCCATAAACATAAATAATTCAGGCTTTTTACAGATTATGTTGGTTTTTGTGGTAAAGGTTGAAAGGTAAGTTTAATGACCAGTTTTTACTTAAATAATCACATAAATTAAATATAAAAGTTATTGGTATTCTAAATCTATTAAGATCGATAAAAAAAAAGTGGAACACTCAATACTGTTTCGTAAATTCTTTATAAAAAAAATAGATAAAAATATATAAACAAAATATTTGCATACAAGCGCTTTCAGGAAATTTTAAAACATATTTTTTCAGTGTTCAGCACAATTCTCTTAGTTTTAATAAAATGGTTTGGCTGGAACTGAATTATTTCAAGTTAGCTAGTTTGAAATTTAAATTGGCGGCAACATGTGTATTGACCAACTGAAGAGGCAACAACGAGATCGTAGGTTGTGTGTGCGAGGTGAGGTGTTAAGAGCGAGGTGTAAGGTGAGAGGGGTGAGGTGAGTTGCACGCCCAGTTGCAGTGCCCATCATTGGATGCCTCCACTTGTTGGCTTTTTATTCAATCGAACAGTCAATCAAACAAATTGCATTCGTTATGCGCAAAATTCAATATGCTGCCACAAGGGTATTGCAACACATCTCGATTACTGAAGAGTCTTACTGGGTGTGTGGGGTGTGCAGCGATGGATGGAAGCAGGGATGGACTGATGGGGGCTTGGATGATGGTGTATCTTTGAATTATGGTGTTCATGTGAATGCGTACAACCAAAATATGAGCAAAAAGAAGCACACACACATACACACACACACTACAAACGCAGTTGCAGTTTAAACGCTAAGACGCCCACTGCCAAAACCCACCCTCCCACCCCGCTCCCATATCATTTGGCAACTTACAAGAAAACTTGCTGCTGTCTGCTGCAGAATTGTTGTTGAAAAAGACGCAATTTGTTTTGTGAAAACCATTTTGTTTGAGTTTTGCGCGTTGCTTGTGCGGGAGAGAAAAACTATCAAAATAAAATTGTTGGCAATAAAATGTATACAAATGCGGATAGACAGGTGAGCACTGTACAGGTGCCACACGCCACGCGTATACAAAGAGAGAGAGAGACAGAGAGAGAGACAGAGAGAGAGAGGGAGAAAGAGAGAGTTGAATCAACGGACTTGCTTGTCAGCGGCAGCTGCGAATTGGGAATACAATTTTTGTATCTGCAAGTTTACTCGTTGCGCAACAAGCATTATTTATTGGCTTCGCATTTTTGGGTGTGTGCGTGTGAATTGGAATTTACTTAAATATGTTCTTGTGCGGCAGACACACACACACACACACACACTGAGAGAGGCACAGCACTGTTTGCGAGCGGCTGTTGCTCTTCTATCGATGTTTCCACTTTCTGGGGTGCGCCCCTTGCCCCTTTTTGCACCTTTGCGGCACCTCTTGCCAACATTTTTATGGCCTGCCATTTACAGCTGCTGTGGCGCAGCCTCCGCCAACTGCTACCAACTGCCAACAACTGCCAACAACTGCCAGCAACTGCCAACAACAGCCTCACATCTGCCCCAATGCCGCTCATCGCATCGTCATTTTATTTATGCTCCGCAGCATTTTATTGTTGTTGTTAAACACCGGTAATAGATTTTTTTTTACCCCAGTTTCAGCTTCAACTGACACTGTCAATAACAAGAACAGTAGCAACAACAACAACAACAAATAGACTCAGACCAAGAGCATCTCAAAAAACACACGTACAAATTTCACCTGTTCTCAACAAACCTGAAAGACAAACAGAAACTTCTGCTGCGGCAGGTGTTGCACCTGCCTCAACTGGCTCAAAACTAGTTTGTGAGCGGCAGCAAACAATTTGCAACACTTAAGTACTTGCAACTAGAGAGTTTTACTAAATTTTTGAGCCGGCTCTCTGGCAAAAGGGCACTGCAAAAATCTACTTATGACACTAACTGAAAGTGCCACTTCTCTCTCAAATTACCAAAAGCAGTCTTAAGTTAGCAGAGAGAAGTTTGTAATAAATACACTCTGCGAAAAAAAATCGAACTTATTAATAATATTATACCCACAATACATTTTTAATACAGAAAGTTTATTTTTTATTTTTTTTAACCAGCTGAGAAAAGGAATTGTTCTTGAACAAACGCAATTAAATTCTGAGAGTTTTTTTCCTGAGACGACTTAAAATATGAGCAGATTGCTTGAATTGGACGACGGTATAGAAAGACTGTTTGATATCAAAAATAACTTCAAGTTCTATAAATATTATTAAAGAATATGAATTAATGTATCTCATACATCATTTCTTTCTTTTCTTAATCTTCCTGTTCATCTTCAGCGACTGCAATTTTGGCCATCTTAATGAACTCAGTTCTTGGCAAGTGGTTTTTGGTTAACTCTTGCATTTAAGTGCGTTTATATATATATATAAATATATATATATATATAATATATATATATATATATATAAATATATATATATAAGTAGTATATATAAGTAGCCAGTATTTTGAGCTTACGTGGCTTTCGTTTCATCCGTTGGCCATTTATGACATTTTATGACTTACATAGCTGTCACTTTCAGTTTTAGAGTTGAGCGACAGCTGCTTTTGGCCCAACGTGATGGAAACTTTGGTAATCGCTCATTTGATTACGAAAGTAGTGCGCTTTAACTTTTTAATTGAGCTATTTTTCTTTTTGAGTTATTTATCTTCATTATCGCTTAATACTTGACCAACTTGCTCTGCTGTGTGCCACACTGCAGGAAAATCTTCTAAATTGCCATCGCTGATGTCATCATTATTAGCCATTTTTCACTGCCAACCATTGATACATTCTCGAATGTAAAATTGTTGGCAATACATTTTTCCATAAAAAAAAAATATAATATAAAATATAATTATTAAAATTGAGTTAACAACTTTGAAATGAAATGATATTTATTTTATTACAATTTGCTTCATTTTAATGCGATAACTTGCCAAATTTAATTATGAATAATAAAAATATTTTGAAAATAGAATAGTTGAAATTTTTTGTATGTGAAAAATAATCTTTGATGATACCAATTCAGCAATTAATTGAGTTACATTTTTTGCAGTGTTGCAGTCAATGGTGCCATATCGTTTCAAATGTTTTTGTTCATTTTTCTTTGCTCAAAGAAAAACAAGTTTTTTTTATGTTTTTTTTTTTTGTTTTTTCATTTGAATTTTTTTTTTTTTTTTGGCACACACACAAATCATGGCCGGAGCGAGCATCAAGAGCAGCCATCAACGTCACAAGCGACAATCAAACGTAACGGCAGAGTTTGCATTGGGGTTGGGGCATGGGCGTGGCTATCGTCGTTGTGGGCGTGGCAAGTTGGTTCTGGATCACGACTCGGACGCAACTCACACATTGTAAGTAGTAATCAAAGCATGTCGCGAGCCGAGCAGACAAAAGAAAGTCAAGCTGCAAAAAGTTGGAAAGTTATTAAAGTTAAGCCAAACACGAACGGAATATCAACTAAGTTTTTTTTTTTGAGAGAGAGAGAGAAAGAGTGAGAGAGAGAGTGAGAGAGAGAAAGAGGAAAAGAGTGGCTGATACTCGCTCGAGAGTAACAATGAGACGAATCCGGAGTTTGCCATTAAAGAGAATATTCGATTTTGCTAACTAAAATCGAACAGAAATGTCGCAATATATATATATATATATATATATATATATATGATATATATGCACTTTAATAAATCGCTGTGGCAGTGGTAGTAAAGAGACGGAAAATTATCAAAAATTCAGGTCCATGAAAGGTATTCATGCATTAGGGTGACTCGAGCAAAATGTGTGTGTGATATTTATTTTATTTATTATCTAGAAATTCACTTAATCAAATCAAATCAAATTTTCAATTAATTTAATTCAATTGGAGGAAGCTGTATTTACTCGATCGATACACAGCCGTCAAAATAATGTGTGAAATTTGGCTTGACTACCCCTAACATATTACAAAAATGGTGTGCCTAATGAAGTGTGCAAGTTTTTCGAAAGTTCGACGCTTTTGCAATTGATACGCATTAGGCGCGTTGGCCAAGGGACGCAGCGTGACAGTGTCGCATGGTGTGGTAAAGAGTGTGGCAAAGTTAGGGGCAGAGTGGCAGGTGGGGCTAGTTGTATAAAATGGGTGACTTTGAAGTGCTCTTCACAACTGCCTCTGGGCTAAGCATGAAATATTGAAGACCCAAATCCAAATCAAGACCCAGCCAACAGTGCACACACACGCTCACCCACACACCCGCACACCCACACACCCGCACACCCGCACACCCACACACGCACTCACACACACTTGAAATCTTTAATCCCAAAATAATTGGCTCAACATTTTATGGACAAGTGTGGGCGCATTGACAGGCGAGGCGCATTCTTGTACTTAGTTTATTTTAGTTTAGTTCCGTTCCGTTCAGATCAGTTCAATTTCATTTTATTACATTGCGTATACGCCACATAAATTTTGGTCTAATAAAACCAACAACAAACTGCACAACAATTTCAAACTACATACATTTGTCCACATTCAAGGAAACGAGTCTTAAAGAATTTTTACGGCTGTCACTTTTGTTTTTGCGGCTGTGACTGCCACACTGTAAACTGTAAACTGTAAAATGTAAACTGTAAACTGATGAACTGTGTTACCAATATTTTGTGTATGCCCTGCAAATATATGTTGTTGTTTTTTTTTGCCACATTTGTGACATAGGTATTAAAAGACGAAGATTTGTAAATAAATTTGATTTGAATTTATTGCAAAGAATAGAAAAAATTAAAAACCACAATCCTAAAGACATATTTTTCTAATGGGGATTGGGTACAGCTTGAGGGGTACAAGATTTGGGTACAGCCTTATTATTATAATTAATTAATAAATATTAATAATAAGATACAGTGTATTTCCAAGTCGAGCTCACACAACTCTTTCTCTCTGTCCTGCCATTTACTCAGACGTGCTGTCATCGAAGCTTGTTGCCTAAAATGCAAATCTTTTTCTCAATGTGTGCACACGATTTGTGTGTGTGTGTGTGTGTGTGCTTGTGTTTGAGTATCGGCTTGTGTCTACTAGGTGTGTGCATCTAATTTTTGTGGAATTTAATTACCCAATGTCAGAAATTTGCATTGCATGTTATACGACGAAGAAACAAATTTTCCACTTATTTTTATATTCATTTTATTTTTATTTTTTTTTTATTTGGGCAACACAAATTGGAGCATTTTGCCGTCAACAAACAAATCATTTTAAGAGTGTTGTGCGTGTTTCCTGTAAATTGTGGCAAATGCTCAGCATGTGTGAAAGCTCTTACTTAAACCATAAATTGAACACAATTCGCAATTAAATTAAACTTTCAAGAATCGTAAGTTCTTAGATTACATTTGAAGCACGTGCAACTTTTAATACCGAATTAAATCTTAGATCACACCAAAAATAATTTATTTGAATAAAATTCTGTACAGCTATAAAGTCGGTTTAGCGAACTGTAAAATTTTTTAACAATTTACCAGTAAAATTTTATTGCCTTTTTTATGTGTATTGCATATAACAAATATTTATAACATGGTCATTACTTATATTTTCTCAAATGTACAGAATAAAGTTTAGTTACTCTCCACAACGGCAGATAGCAGATAGGGAAAATAAGAGTTTAAGGAAAATTATCTTAGCTTCTGTTATTTACAGAAAAATTGCAGCTTTCACTTAAATACTTGATAGTTGTCTCTTGTTTATATTGAAATATTTCGTCTTGATCCTATACCCCGAACCCAAATTGCAAAGGGTATATAACATGCAGATATTTATTTTTGATCGGCATCAGCAGCTCAGTCGATATAGTCAATATATAAACGGTGGATGTTAATGAGCAATAATTCCCTTCAGCTCGCAATTATCGATAAAAATCGTTTTTCAAAAACAAGCAAAACTGCAATTATTAATATTTAGATTTTCGATTGATATGCAGTACACTTAAACATATTATTGACCAACTCAGAATTTCATCAAGACACTCAAACGAATTTACCCATTGATCTCTTTACTATGAGATGGTTGCAGAGTATCCCTTAGTAGAGCTCACTTGTCTGCATCATTCTAACTTGTTATCGTTCAATATTTACAGGACAGTATTTCACATTTGTTGCTGGCAAATTTCTCCTTGTTCTCCTTACTGAACTGCAATCTGTTTATAAGGTTTTTGGAATTGCGCTTCTAGGGATTGGGTACGGATTCAAATTTCCTGGTGACTGCAAAATGTAACACTCAAACACACACACACACACACACACACACTCATAGATCAGCTATAACTTTGCAAGCCAGACCCAAAATTTTGAAACTATATTGATGAAACTTTTTTATTTGTATTTTGTGCTGCAGGCATTGCATATGTCAGATCGAAACACTATTTATTATATATATTATCTGGAATAAACAAATTTGTTTGTTTAATCAAATATCCTAACAAAATATTAGCAGACAGCTACACCATATGGGCTTTATAGCCTATGGTTATTATATAAATTATAGTGTAATTTAGCAGTCAGTCATATGACTTCGGTTATAAGGGTATGCAATCATTCGGAGTCCATTTAGTTTGTCTTTCTTTGGTTTTGGCAAACGAGACAAACTGACAACTTTGCAAAAAAAAAAAAAATTGTGACAGACCCACAATTGTGTTTATTATGGTTTTCTTGTGCCTGTGTACAATTTAAGTGGGATAAAATGCCAACAGTAAGCGGCAGTCACAACAAATATGTGCGGATTTTTTCACAGACTTTGTGTCTGACATGTTGCCACTGTTGCACTTTGCTGTCGCATACTGTTTTGCCTGAGGCAACACTTGGCTCTACGAGCCGAACAGCACACAAAAACAAGCCAATGACGACGGGTAAAGCTTACCTAAATGTCCTATAAATAACACTAGGTCAAGCCATAAATAGTTTGATGATAAAAAAAAAAAAAAAAAAAAACACCCAACTGGAAACAGAATATGCCACATGATGTGAGAAATTTAATAAGATGCTTGATTGAGAACGTTTTATTCGGGACAAGATATTTCACATTCAAGAACTCTTGGTAGCTAAATTACACAGAAGACGAATATATGCAAAGTTGTATGAATAAAATAAGCTGCCATAAAATTGATAAAATCGCTATTAAGTTTTCGTAAAATTTTTAGTTTGCATTTTAACGCTTTACAAATATTTGTTATATCTTAGAAGTTATTACGAAGCCTTTTAAACTTAAAGTTATTTTTGGACCTATGAAATATTGCAAAGAAAAAATCAAAAGCAACGAGTATGAACACACACACGCACACACGCACACCCACACTCTCACGCGCTGACTAACTTTGAATTGACGCTCATGATTATTTATGCAAAGTGAATTAAAAAATTTGTATGGCTTCGATAAGCTGCAAATTAATTTAGCGCAGCATCAGACATCAATGATGGGAAAAAGACGAGCTGTGGCAGAAGCCATATTTGCAGGTATACATAAACTGGCTACAGCAACCAGCAAATACATACGTAAATATGTATTTAGCGAAGGCAGCAAAGCAAATTTCCAATGTGCCTACATATGTGTCAGGGTCTGAGTGCGATAAATTGATTGATTGTGCATTAAGATAACAAGACGCATAAAATCGTCTGCCTCCGATAAAAGAATTTCTTCTTTATTTTTTTTTTTGTATCCCACGAAGTCTTAAAGATAAGTCGTGGAAGTGGAAATACTTAAGATACTTAAAAAAAAAGTGATAAATATATATGATTTGGCAAACGCAATCAGCACTTTGTTTTGGAAATACATCTTTAAATAAATACAAGCGAAATTGCAACTTACTTTCAGTTCCTGCAATCTTAAATTTATTGGTGCACACATCAAGCCACAGTCACGCACCACTAACAACAACAACAACAACAACAATAACAACAGCCACAGCAACAAGCAATGACTGTCTTGCAACACCAAAAATATTCCATTAAATTTTCGTTTTACAATTTTAAAACACAAATTACCTGCTACATAAAACAAAACAGTTACCAGCCAGAAGCCCGGACTTACCATTGATTGGTATAGTTCACAGCCAGAGGGTTCTATGGTTGTGTGTGTGTGTGTGGGTGTGTGTGTGTGTGTGTGTAGACTGTATGGCAGCAACAACTTTATTGCAGCAAACTTGCTAAAGTTTTGTATTTGAAAATGATTTGTGTCGAACAAGTAGAAAAAAGTTAGAACGTTGCAATCGGTTATAACTGACTGAATAATACTCTGTTATTAATAGATATTACCACACAGCAGACCGATTAAATGTAGAATAGTTTTCTAATAATCTACCCTCCTAGAGTGCCAAATGCGGTAGATATTGGTGTTTATCAATAGGCCAAAATTCATGGTGTTTCTAGAAATATATCTTTAAAATTTGCTGACTCTGACTTTTAAATTAAGAGACATATATGATTTGATCGGTTTGGGATAATGGAGCGGGACGGGCCAATGTCAATTGCTTGAAGAATATCTCCAACAACATACTAACCAAATTTGGTGACTATAGCTTTAAATTTGTGTTAGATATGTGGCTTTAGCGATTAACGTTTATCGATTCTTATCGGTTTATCGGTTCTAGCCTGATAGTTGACGTAGCATCAAGATTTGGCACTTCAGGGATAACTCAGAAGTTGCGTTCATACAGACAGGCAGACGGGCGGGCAGCAGGACGTATCATAAAACCAATATACACTGAAAACCAACAGTATCAGATACAAAATGGAGAAGGGTGTGGGGCTGGGCGAAATGCCGTTAAACTCTTGCTGCCAAATAGCGCAATAACCAACAAGCGACAACAAATACCGGCAACAATAGCAACAGCAACCAAATCGAAACTTGTTTGTATGACAAAGACAGCAAGCACAAGCGAAAGAGCTACCAGATGGTGCCGAGAATAACGGCAAGTGAGGGAGCTAGAGCTAGGGGAGGGAGTGGGAGAGGGAGAGGGAAAGTAGCGGTGCACACAACAAACATACATACATACAAATACTGTTAACATATAAGCATAAGTTATAGCTTAACAAAAAGATCTTCAACAGGCATTAAGTGCATGCAGTTGAACTTGAGAAATTGCTGCTCGATGCTGGAAGAGACTTGTGTTATCGCTGGTGACAACTATGGATGGACCAAAACATGACAGCAAATATGGAGAAATATTGAAAAACCAAGAGGATTAACACTGGGTTCATTCTGTCAGTGTATGTTATGGGTAGAGGAAAGCATATCCAAGCCTATGGAATATATAGAGCTCGTATCATTTTCAATAGCAAAATCCATTTAGCCTGCTCGAATATTAGGAACAAAATTGGATTATTAGTTCCCTCATATCAATTTTATTTATAGTTTGTGATAGTTTTCGATATTGATATTTTTATATCGGTACCCCTATAAATTTTTTTTTTTTATTTCATTTAATAATTTGCGAATATCACTCAAATCGATCGATTTAAATTAGCCAAATATTTATTATTTTTACTTTTATTTACCAAGCTATTATTTATTTATTTTATTTAATTTGAGTAACTTTCGTTTTTAAAATTTTGTTTCTGTTCCAAAATTTTTGGGAAAGATTGAAGTAGGCTAAGTTATAGTAATTAATCATTATACTCAGTCTGAGTACACTTGCAGATCATATTTGAGTTGAATATATCAAAAATTGTATTCAAAAAAGAAATTTTACTTGAACTTCATAACTACCGTTGAAAAGCTTAATTATGTTTCGTGTTCTTCGGTCAATTTTCAAAAGCAAAAATAGGGCACCCAAGCCCTATGGCAATAATGTTAAAGAGCAAATAATTACAGAAGCCAACAACATGGCTTCTGCTGAACTGGAAACGGATCAAGCCTTAGTATCTGAAGTATCAGACGAAATACCACCAACACAAGAATCTTCAACTACGGATGAAGATGTTGCTGTTTTATCCATTCAGCCATCGCTCATAACTTGGAAGATATGGTATAGCTTTTATGACCCCTTGCTGACCTGGCCGGGCAGACTTACAGAATTTGCCAGCTTTACCAGAAGCGAAGAATTGTCGGAGGTATATTACGAGCCGCCGTCACAACTCTTTATGGATTGTCACTATTCGTTCTTCAAGAGCAACATACTCCCCAATTGGGAGGATCCTTTAAATTTGAATGGCGGTCGCTGGGTTCTCACTATCCGAAAGAAACTCTCTGATCATTTGGATTACTTATGGGAATATGTGGTAAGATCATCAGCATCACCAAACAATTGCAATGGATTCACCAATTTTTAATCAATTAATCCTTAGATGGTATGCTTGATTGATGGAGTATTTGGTTATATGGATGAAATATGCGGAGCTTTTGTTAGCATAGGTGCTAAAAGCAACACAATATCCATCTGGACAACTAGCCTATCCGATAGTGACACTGTTCTGGCAATGGGAAATAATATAGTCCAAGCTTTATGTCTATCTGAGAAGCACAAGATGCGTTATGAGTTGCATATTAATTCAATGATCGAGCAAGATTTCAATGTTTTGAGCATATAAATGTTTTGGAACCATTATCCCAAAATTTGTGTTTATTATCGAGATCAATAGTTAAATTTTTGTTGTATGTTAAACTGTATGATATCAATAAATAACTAATTAACAGACTTAAAATGGACTAAAAATGGACTCTTTCTCGCTATTGTCTATTATAAAATGAATTTTAGTTCTAAGTGCGAT